>WOGP01003528.1:0-15061 GCA_015342065.1 Leptinotarsa undecemlineata
AATTCAATGTTTATATGGAAGTAGCTGTTTCAGGAGGACTTTCTTTCAGTTTGTGTCTGAAAGTTACTTCTTTGCATGATCTACACATCCATGTATAGAGTTGCTTATTTGCAAATTGATTACTTCCTTCCTTTCTTTGGAAGATTCCCTCATCTTTTTTGTATCGAGATGGAGTAGTAGAAGGCTAAAAACTTTCTTTCCCAAAAATGATAATAGAGTTGATAAACCCAAAAAGATTATGTGACAATATTGTCTTGAAAAAAATGGAAGGTTATTAATGTTGTCAATCTGCTTGTTGGATGTTTGTTGATTGGTGGTGTGGCTTTGATGAACATATATAAGTTTTATATATTCTCAATTAAAATAATCAACTTCCACATGGGGATATGCAAATCCAGCAATTCTTAAAATATTGAAACACCTTCAGAATAAACCCGTCATAGGTATTTATCAACCACACTTAGAATCAACTAAAAATTGACATAAACCGGAGAAGTTATCGATTTTGGACCCTTTTGACGAATTGGCAATTTGTTCGTTCATTCACCTCACTATTGAAAAATTGTTATCATTTATCCCCTGGGAAAAAATGTTGAGTTTTATTTTTCCTATTATAAACAGCCAATGATTCTTGGGAAAGTTAAAAAAAAAGTTCAAACAATCTCAATTGTAGCGATTCTACCATTACTATAACTGAGTCATATATTTTCTCTCAGTGTCGACATTTATTTTTACCTGCAAAAAGCTCACCGCAAACAACATTCTAGATGAAAACTAAGTTTGACAAACCCATTTAATTTCCACAAAATATAACTTTACCTACCTTTTGGCAAATGCCGTCGACTTCAATTTCGGACTGACCTCTGCTGATGCTTTCCAATCTTGATGTCAAAGAGTATTTCTCATTGCTCAGTGTCCTCAGTTCACTTTGTAATGTCGAAATCATCTGATCTTTTTCTTTGATACGGCCGAGCATGCTTTCAGTCTGATCTTGAAGCTTACAGAAATTTTAGTCAGTCAATAAGTACATCGTATAGATCAGTAAAATGAGTAAGTAATAACAAAATTGTCAATAATGTAGGAAAAATTAATGAACGAAATTTCAGAAATGAAAATGTAGAAAAAATTTGTATTGGTCAATATCTTGATAAAAAAGTAGCATTAGGAATCTTTGACGTGAAATGAAAACACTTTCCTCACTAGAACAAAAACCTTGTTTCTGACTCGCATTTTTCTAACCAAGTAAGTATCATCAGGAGATGACTAAAATGGTCAATATCGAAAATGAACATTGGTCTTCTATTATTAGAGTTTTTGCATAATGCCTTGAAATAGAAAACAGTTATTCATTTCAAAATTTCTCAAAAATAAGGCAAATAGATCATTTCTATGTCTCTCTCATTTGTATATAACAAATTTAACCTGAGACCCCACAATAGGTTTAAAGAAAACATGGTAAGCCTTTGATGTTATGAATTATTAAATAGGTCTACTAGTACAATATAATCCTGCAAAATCAAATGAATATTCACCTACCCTATTGGACTTCTCTGGTCCAGGGAAAGATCTCATTTGTTCAACAACTTTATGGTATTCTTTCATGTAGTAGTCTTTTTCTTGCTTCAGAGATTCAATCTGTTGCATGGCCTAGAAACAAATGATAAAATAATGTATTTTGAAGAACTTTGCCACAAAAACTAGGCCTAGACCTATCTTATTCCTTTGTACTGAATTTATATGAAAAATAATTATTTGAGACATTATAAATGATAAATGAAACTGAAAGTAGTCTGTTGTTATTGGCATAATATATACTGTAATAATATTAAGCAGGACTCAGTGCCATATAAGTGTCAATTCTCTATAGACTTGACCCATTACCGTAAGACATAAACTATTCTAGAGCATAAATCACAAACCTGTTCTTGCCTCAACTCCATCTCCTTGTCCAATAGTTCTTTCATACTCCTTACGCAACCTCCAGCTTCACAGCAACAAGTCTGGCTTTTCTGAATTGTTAGAGACGTTCTCCTATCTTCTTGTATATCTTTCAAAGAGGAAGACTGCTTTGAGAGGGAAGACTTTTTGCATGTCTTTTTGTGTAATACTTTAGATAAGTTTTGCTTCGATTTAATACCATGATCAATCGATTCTGACTTTTTGGAAGTTTTGTCGATACTAGGATGGCTAAATTGCTGGAAATAACCAGAAAAATATCTATCACGTGGCATGCCACAAGGTTCGCCACTTGGATCTCTACCATATTTCTCATACATGAAGTTTTACTGAATGGTAACAAAATCGAATGCTTACCTTTGTTTGAAACTTTGGAAGATCACCAGACGCTTTTAGTTTTGTAGTTGTAACCTGACATTCCAGTTCGGCAATTTTTATTCGCTGTTGGCCAGAAATCTTTAGTAACCTATCGATTTCCTTGTTCAAGTCGTTCTCTGAAAGTGGTTGTTATAAATACGTTTCAAATAATTTTAATATAATTTAATTTGATTCAGTTTTAAGGTATTATAAGACTTGTGGTTCACAAACGACATAATAAAAATATAGAATATCTGATTATGATAATGATAAATAAAAAATATGAAAATAAGTAATGCCTGAACCTATCTTCACAATATTCGAAACATTTGTTCCGATATCCGGCTCGAAGGACCAAATAGTAATAGTTTTGATTCAGGAGCAATCATTTCCTTGAATTGTATTGTCAGTGTATCATCATTGCATCACTTAATATGGGAATTAATGCTTCTACTCGTGAAAATATTTACCGATTATGGTGAAATTGTTGATTCGATCAGTCAATCTCTTTTTATCTTCAGCCTCAGTTTCCAGAAGAGTCTGCAAAGTTTTCTTTTCCAACCTAATGGCGTCCAGTTCGGCAGACAGTTCTTTCTTCTCAGTTATCAACTTGGCATTATCCCTTTCCAGATTTTGAATGGTGATAATTGATTCGTTGATTTTATCTTGCAACCTAACCAAAAAATAAAGAAAATGTTTATGAAATTATATAAATGAGAGAGCATTTTCTCAAAAAATACCTAGTAACTTTTTCAGCATTACTCTTAACAGTGTCATTACATTCGGCTTCGACTGCTAAAGCAATTTGGTCGATGTCTTTCATTTCATTTTCTAGCTGTTTGTTCCTGTCTGCTAGGTGTATCGCCCTTCTCATGGCCTCATGTTGTTTTGCCAAGGCCTCTGAAGAAACAGAACACACATTTTTATTCCATTCTCAAATAAAATCAGAACTTATTTCAACAGGGTATAACAACAATCTGTTATGTATGTATTAAATTGGTTCAAGACTTAACATACAAAAAAGAGAGAGAAGAAAATTTATATCAATTGCAGTTTTGTTTGTAGGTATACAGGGTGTAACATAAGTACGTTAAAATATTCAAGTGACGTATTCCTGAGATAATTTTAAGAAAAAAGTCTATATAAACTCGAGTCCGAAAATGCTTCGTTCGGAGATACGGACAGATTCTTTTTAAATGTATGGGTAGGCATAATTGGGGATTATTTAATTGTGCCCTATTTTCTTCCCTTAGGTTTGAAAGGAGATGCTTACCTACATTTTTTGGAACAGGAGCTTCACCAACTTATGGAAGATGTCCCCATTGGTCTCCGAAATCACTGTTGGTTTATGCACGATGGAGCTCCTGTTCATTTTAGTGTGATAACAAGAAATTTTTTAGACGTAGTATATCCCCAACGATAGATAGGAAGAGGAGGCACTGAGCATTGGCCCCCGAGATCACCGGACTTCAATCCCGTCGATTTTTTCTTTTGGGGACATCTAAAATCACTAGTTTATGCTAGCCCCATTGAAAATGAGGAAATGTTGAGGAATCGCATCATAGCTTGCTGCCAAACGATAAGAAACATTCCGGACATTTTTCAACAGGTGCGGAATGCTTTGATGAGGAGAACAGAAGCTTGTATTACTGTTGTTTTTTACAAACTCTGAAATGTAGCACTTTCTAATTGAATAGTTGAACCTGGCAAATTTTTTAATTTGGATTGAATGAGCAGTTCGATAATGCTCAGTTTAGAAGAAGTCTGTACGGCTATACTGCGTATAAAGTTTGATGAAAATATCTAAAAACTTATGACAAAAACCTACCATGTTTTGAAAAATATCAACAATCTGTATTTCAAAAACGAATCATTATTCGTTAAACATTTTATAGGAAAAAATTGTTTATTTTGACGAGTTCCACCACATACTTAGTTTTTGTAATGTTCTCAGCAACTTCACTTAGTGCTCTAGGAGCTAAGTAATACGCATCAATATAGAAAATTGGAACTATCTCGAAAACGATCACATCCAGCGTTGTTGAGAAAATGTACCTTTTTCACTTGGAAAAGGTGTCGGAATTAGGTTTTTTCATGAAAAGTACCAAAAGTTTACTGTCAAAAAATGTAGGGCAATTTGAAATAAATAATGATAGCGTACGTAGCGCCCTCTAGATGTTACATGAAAATTAATACGAAATTATGATTTTCCATGTCAAAAATGCCCCGTATACCAAATTTCGTGCAAATAACTTATTTTGTGCAAGAGCTATTTTCGAAAAGCGAACAAAAAATTAAATTTCAACACCTCGTATCTCCGAAACGAAGCATTTGCGGACACAAGTTCATATATACTTTTTTTTTAAATTTGTCTCAGGAATACGTCACTTGAATATTTAAACGTACTTATGTTACACCCTGTATATCTAATTTAGAGTTTACATTATAAAAGTGAAAATCAGTCAAGGCATATTGTTCCTTAAAGACTTACTGAGTGTATATTGATAATCGAATTAGTAATCGAATTGATAATCGAATTAGTAGTAGTGTGACTGGTATTGATCACTATACAAAATAATCTTATTCGACTCTCCATAAAATAAAGCAATTGGTCTATAAATTGTTATTAAATGTTTGAAATCAAAATAGCTATTTGTTATCTGAATGAAAAATATTCAAAAATTTTGGAGTGTTTTGGAAGGTTTTTGTTGAATTTTGTTTCATCAGTCGATCACATGTTTCTAATAAACTTGAACTTGAAATATAATAATTTTTTCTCTACTGATATGGACTAGATTTAAATGAAAATCATCAGAAGTCTGGATATTGTAATTAAATACTATCGAATTTTTGAGGACTAATCTATGACAAGGTATCTTGTATTCTTTTCCAACTTTCTGTACACTTCATTGAATAATAATCTCATTTAATTTATCTTAGAAAGCTATGATACGAAGTTATGACATTCATCAGAACCTCAAAATACCTCAAATGTCAATCAAAATTCACAGTACTTTACCGACCCACAATTACAAAAAAAGCAGCATAACATGATATCGGACTATTTAGGCTTAGAAAGACGAACAGAAGCAATACTAATCATAGGCATAGCCATTGTCGCACTATGCATGGACGATTCCGCTTCAAAAAGTATCAGCAACTTGAGAGAGTTATGGAATTTCAATTTCGGAGAAGAAATAAAGGAGAGAAACATGGAAAGATTCCTGAAAAACATTCTAGCATTTGTTATGCTGATAAGGAGCTATACCTCGAGAACTTTTCTTGGATTTTACGTGGTACTGCTATGGCCAGTTATTTCCGAGAAAAAACAGTACCTAATGATACCTTGGCTCGTACTGGGTTTTGTGAGATCAGTGCTAGTGACCTTGCTTACTTTAACTACAGGAACATACATCTGTCTGGTGCAGAAAGGATTCAACGCAATTTGCCTTGACTTCTTACTGGCTCAAATCATAGACCATGGTCCATCAGTTTACGCATGGGTTTCAATCTACCATTTTTACCAACTGATGTGTAGCAAACGTGAAGCGTCGAAAGGACGCAAAATCAAATATTCTAAATTTCCTAGAAGTAGAAACCAAGAAGAAGGTAACTTCATAACTGAATCCACTATCACTGCACTAATAGTCAACTTGAGACAACCTACACTCCTGGATGTACCAACCCGATCTTTAGATTCCTTATTGACCTTACCTTCTTCGAAAATCAAAGAAAAAGATTCGGGGAGTAGTATTTCGGATTATGTTAAAAAGGCTCTGAGCATATCGGATGAAGATATAACCAAAGCCAAACTGAAGAGGTCTTACAGAACTCTTTCGAATGCAAGTTTAAATGCAGCACTACTGAAGAGAACTTCCTACAGTGGCAGGCAGAAGTTTGGAAAGCATGAAGAGAATATTAGGACAACATTTACTGGAGATAATAATAAAGAAGTGGAGTTGAAATGTGTTTCTTTAGAAGAGTCTGCTTATTCTGCGACCATCCAATTCACTGATGACTTCAAGGGAGATGAGCAGGGCGAAGTAAAATATTCTGATGAAGATAGTATTAAGGATACAGAAGGAAATAATTTCGGTTGTCAAGTTAGCACCTTAAGTCGTAGTTTGTTCAACCAGTCCCCCATAAAAATAACAGAAAGATTTTCATCAATTAAAAGGACTGGAGTATGATTAATATTTTGTTTATGACGTTTTTAAAATAAAGTAACATTCGACTCAACATTTTATAGTTTGAGTAAATTGATTGATGTAGCTGTTACTACGTGGTAGGAGATCATGGTCACTTTCAAGCACATTCTCGGTCCTTCACTCTTCATTATTTATATAGATTATATAGTAGGGCTGGAATGTGTGAAATCCACTTGTTGGCAGATGATACCCTCATCAAATTTTCATCCACAGACCATGTATTTATAAATGATGCTACATAAACTTCACAATAAAATGTATTTATAAATGATGCTACAATAACCTACTAAAACAAACAAAATGTATGCTCATTACAAAAAACAAATTGAAACACTAGCCAGCCATAAATTGCAAATCAAACTATGCGGGAACTCAACTGAATAAGTAAAAAAAAAATCAAATACTTTGGTTACATAATTGACTATAGATTAACAGTTGAAGAATATGCAAATTATAAATTAAAAACAATTTCTTTTGAGGTGAACTTTATATTCAGATGTTCATGAATTGGTAAATTGTTATCAAATTATCTACAGTAATAACATTATAAATACCTTTCAACTCATTCTGTAAAGAAATTTTCTCCCTCTTTAATCCATTTATTTCATCCTGTAATGATCCAATTTTATTGTCAATGTTCTTATAACAACAATCTTTACTTAGAGCTTTAGTTGGCCTTCCTCCCTCTAGTAAACTATTCAATCTCTTAATTTCTTCATCTCGATTTTGTAACTGAAATTCCAAATGCAAATATGAGATATAAGATTCCAAATATTTCACTTATTTTGTTTTATAAACACCAAAACAGTAGCAAAAGTATGTAACGGAATAAGTCGATATTGATGAAAATCCAGGTGAATTCCTTTGTGTAGGCCTGGGGAAGCTATTGTATAGTGAAACACGTGTTGTGATTTTGTAAAATGTTCAGTGAAAAGCTCACTCTCATTAGCAGAAAAACAGTTTTCGATATCATGAGAAGGAATTCATTAAGATTTTGCCTCTGAGTACCCTGACTAGTTTAAGACTACTCTAATACTACAACAACTAACATATAATTTGTTATTCCAATTATTTATGTGCCCATAAAAATTGTAATGACCTAAAAATTTTGAACAGTTACTATTTTCAATGATTTCGTTATCCAATGAAACATTTGTGACATCTGAAATTTATTATATCCATTTTTAAAATAATGAACTGAATTAAAGTTTGGTTTCACATCTGTTATGTCATAAAATAATGTTATCATCAGTGACAAGACTCTATGTCCCTGATATGACATTGTTAAATTATTCACGTATAATATAATAGGGCCAAGGATGGATCCTTGAGGAACTCCACAAAGAATATTCTGATTATTGGAAATTATTATATTGTTTACTATATGTGTTCAATTTGATAAGTATGTTTTCAACCATTTATCCACACTCCTTATTACAAAGCTTTCGCATATAATTATGATTCATTGGGTCGAAATAATTTGAATGAAAATATTTCACCTGTGCTTTGAAGAACTCATTGCTTTTAATGCACTGTAACTGTTCCTCTCTCAGTTTTCTCAGTTCTTTACTTAAAGTAGCAATTTTTTGGTCGGAATTTGCCATAACACTATTCAAATGAAAACTTGCACTCTTTGTTTGACTCTGCGATTTCAATTTATCACCTGAAAAGCAGCATAGTTTAGAAAAACCCATTACAACACATCATTGAGTCGCTACCTTTAGCTGCTCTATTCAATTCAGACTCCAAATTCCCAATTTTCTGAAGAAGTTTATGTCTCTCTAAGCCACTGTCCGTAAGTTGACCTTCCAACACACTTATTTTCGTTTTAAGATCTGAAAATTTGTTGGAAAATCACCAGTTTCAATACACTCTGAACAGTACTACCTTTTTGTACCTTCTCATGTTGCTCCTTGAACTGGATAAAGGCCAAATGTAACTCATTGCATTCCCTTACCAATTTAGCATTGTCACATTTATAGGGTTCTGCACCTAACTTTAAATAGTCTCTTTCCTACAAGAAAATGGTATAAGTATCACCAATCAGTCAAAATTGATAGAAATCTGGTGTCAAAAAATGATATGTCAACTGTAAATTATAAATTGGTAGTAGGTAATAAAATTCTGTAAACTTGACTTGCCTACTAGTATTTCGAAAATTCATGGGTTTGAAAAAATCCCTTTGTTTTTTACTTCTCCATCATTATAAAGGTGGGAAAATTCTGAAGGAAGAAAAAGTTGAATAAACCAATAAAAACTCATTACAAAGATTTGTAGGTCATGCTTAAAAGTTTCTTTCAAATGCACACTGGAGGAAAAAATCCATCCAAAACAATCACTTTCAAATTTTTGTGCACTGAATTGCGTGGAAAACTTTTCCCATTCAGTTTTTACTCTGATATTCATGAGTAACAGAACTGAAATAGATATACAGAGTTATGTTTCACAACATCCACTGATGTTTTATGACAGTGTGTATCCTTTCTGTGTATGATAACTATTTCAATTCCATTATGAATGATTTTGGAGTACAAAGTGAACGACAAAAAGTAATTTTCATGTAATCTAATTATTCAATCAATCAAAAATATACATTATTGTCTGAAGATTACACCCATCTTACTGACAAAATCATTTGTAAATATATAAAATATATATTTCAATTTTAAATAAATTATTGAAAATCAATTTAAGATTCCTCATACCTACATTCAAATATGTATGATACATATTAAACATGTATCAATTGTGACACCTGCACTGACTAAATATAAATAATTTACCACAAAGCTGACAGATACGTTAAATCTTTGTGAAATTAATCTTGAATGCCAATATTAATGGGAAGCCTCACATTGGGCTTTATTTTTATGGATACAGTTTCAAGGATAAAAAGAGACGGTAGTGTAAGAATTATATGCCCTTTTTAAGATACTCTTGGACAAATATATCGAATGGCACATTTTTGTATAACAAAGAATTGAACAGTTGTCTATTACAGATCCTCCAGAATGGTGTCATAATTTGCATATAATTCAAACAAAGCATGGTACACTATTTTTGCCATTTGATTACTTACTTTGTTTAAATGCAGCATAGAATCTCAAAGACAGTTTTGTACTCAAATTTATGATATGCTTTTAGTAACTGATACCAGTCCCAGAGTCATTCCACCAAATTTGTTATGAGTTCCTAAGAATATATCTAGCAACTCACAGTTCAATTATAAAATATTGGTTTTTGAAATATCTCAAAGAGAAGAAATTTGCATTATATCAATCAAGAATTTTATAAATATCACTAGCAGCGTTCATGAATTTCAAATTAGTTGTTTCAGATTGATTTTTCTCCCACTCTGTATTTAAGAAAAACCTTATATGCATGATCTTCACATACTTAAATGTACATAGTTTTCTGATGTATTTCATTTTTTCTTCTTTTCTTCGGAAGTGTCCTACTATGTAAAAGTAGAGAGCCCAATTTTTTTACAAAAACTAATCTTTCATGACACAATATTGATTTCTCAATTCATTGGTTTATTCAGTTTATTCATCATAGACTATGCATGCCCAAGATTGAAGACTCAAAACTATTAAATAAAAGAATGTAGTTCTTTGCATCATTACATGAAGCATTTATTTTTCAGTTTTTGCAATGACTTGCTAAGTAACTGATATATTGGAAACGTTATCAAATCCGATGTTATATTTACCTCCAAAGCTTGCTTGGATATTGTCACATACTTCGCGAGGTTTTCGGTCGTTACCTTTAGATCTGAAAAGATCCGTGTTACAAGTGGAAGACAGTCTGGTTTGAGAGTTTCGGAGTATCCCCAGTCATCCAGCTCTTTTCGTATTTTGGAAAAAGAAGTTTCCATTTTTTCTTTACATTCACAACACGAATCTGGCAATTTCTAAATATCATGCCTATTTACGATTTGATTTTGATATTCGAACCAAGAAATGGTATTATCAAGTTCATATTGGTGAATCCAACAAAATAATTAAAATGTTACGATACAAACAAAAATCAAAATTAAAAATTTTTGAGGTTAACTTTGAACGGAAAAATAGATAGGTTAGAATAAATTTGAAAGTGGCTAAACTTACAGCAACGTATCATATGATATTTGTTATATTAGAAAGTTTAAGATGACTCATTCAACACATTCAGTCGAGGAATCGGCGAGTTCTAGATTCCGCTGAAGCCCATGGCAATCCGTTAGTTAGGGAAGCTATAGATTATGCTGTAGACGACCCCTTCCGATATAGAAGGCCCCGACACTCTGTCAAGTGAGGCCCCTATGTCCCCCGTTAACAGATGAATAACTTTTTCATCCACCTCACCCCAGCCAGGTAGGGGTACACCGTGAAGGGCGGCATTGATGTCCGAGGACTTTGATGTCGTCAGCAAATAAGATCAGATTTGACACATTCGTCCCTCTGACGAATCTCAGTTTAAAGGGTAAGGGAGCCATGCTTCAATCCTGGTTGAACTCAAGACGAACATCGAGACTAAAGATGACTGCCGCAGTTGCAGTTGAACGTTTGGAGACTATATAATCAAAGAAGGCCACGAATTATGAATCATTTTTGCTATTTACTCAACAAAAAACAGTGATTTTTTTTCAATAGTCATGGAAAAACATAATTCATAGTTCGAATGCAGATTGTAAGTTAGCTGCTCCCAGTCCTAGCAGTGGGTTATCCAGAATATTGTTTCGAGTGTTCGATTTAGAGATACTCGATGGATTGATAAATAGTTAAATATATACAGATTGAAGACCGTGAAACACAATGTATTAGAATGCCAATTGAATTTGCAAAAATTTAAAAAAATATTCTTCGACTGCATGTTTGAAATTTATTAGGAGACTGCCACCTGGTAAGGGGAATGTATTAGAAGTCATACAGAAGTCATACTGATGAGGCATTTATTAACGCTAAGTGATTTTCACGTTCCAACCAGAACAATATCAAATACGATATTTTATATACAGAATTTCTGCTCTATAGGTGCCTTACTTGCAGGTATGTTACGTCTCGCAAATGAACTGAATGTTCGATATAGATTGGATAGATTCTCTGACAAATTTAAGGAAAAACGTTATTATACAGCTAGTGGCAATGTCTTTGTAGAATCATCAACACTTATTAATCGACCCCGGCAGTAACAGACTTATTTTGTTATGTTATTTTTTTTAGTGTACAATATTGTATGTGGTTTACAGGGTGAATAAATAAATAAATAAAAATGAAGAAATCTAAATTATGTATGAAGACGATCGTCATCATTGTAGATCTGATTATTCGGAATTTCGGTTACATAATACCCCTCAAGATTGTAATAATGTAGACCGGAGTTATGCTAATGGCTTTGGAGCAAAATAATTGGTGATTAAGTCTTCTGATTGAAAAAATGAAGTAATTATTTATTGTTCAGGTGTACAGGGAATAGTGTTACTGAGTGGTTGGATTATAGAATATCCAGGCCTTTTGAATTTTCATTCCGAAATATTTATTTTATTTCACGTATTTATCTCTCCTCGATAGTTTGAACTTTTGATTTCTGTTAGGGCTTTGGTACATATGATCTTTCTTCCCCTCTTGGAGCTTTGTTCACGAGGTTTAGTTGTTAACAATCTTTCTCTTAGACGAAGGATTTCATATATGTAGCAATACCTTGATGAAATTAATCGCGGTAATATCTCGAAACTGCGGTCTGCAGGTTATCCACTAGAATAATTTCAGCACGGTCCTGCTGATTGATGAACGAGAAACACTTGGGGACTAACCTCTGTGAGGTATCTCGTATGAATGTCTGCCAGATATAATTCAATATCCAGCTTGGAAATAGCCGGGGAAGTTTTTGTTTTCCGATAGGTGTTTATCAGATCCTACTGTGTAAGTAGTTGTGAGAGATGGATGTTTCAAAATTTCATTTCGAAATCTTTATTTTCTCATATGAATATCCAGACTTTGAAGCCCTTTGTGCAACAGAAGTATAAAGTTATAAGAAGCCTTCAGTCATGAATTCCACTATAAATTGTGATTAGATTGTACATTTTTTCTTATTACATGAATCCTAAAATTCAGTGTGGAAGAATCACTAATTGAAAGATCAATTTGAACTCCATCACTTTTATTGAAACAATCTGCACAGAGCAAAGATAAGTTTTATAAATCCACTGAAAATACCCATTTTCAAACTATTAGGTATGTAGTAATCCTGATAAGTTAATTTTGAAGTTAGGTTCGGATTCAGCTCATCATAAACATGTATGTGTCTCGTTTTCTACGGAATATTTCGGATTATCCACTCACCAATTCCATTACTCGCTTAACCTGTCCGACCTGTCGTAATAATTTTACATGATTTAACGTGAAATATATCAGGTAGGTACTTCTATATTTCGTCACTTCATTGAAATTAAATACAATACGAGACCTTCGTAAGAAAATTGTAACTGTTTTTTACATTCTTTCTCTTTCTTGAAGAAGTCGACAAACAAATTGGAAAGCTCGTCAGATAAAAAAAGTTTTATAAATAACAGGTTCCGATAATGAAAATTCTGATTCTAGCTTTTCAATAAGTAGGCCTGCAGGAAGATATTGTCCACTCATCGTTCTGGAAGTTATGAGCCAACAAGATTTTAGATGACTAATTTTTAATCATCAGTGAAATTTTCTGAATGTGTAAACCTTGAATACAAAATCATCTTATTGGTTTCCCCAGGCTAAACTGTCGAAATAGAAGTATGCGATGATAAAGTTTCGAGCAAAGCAGTAGACCTTCGAAAATTTAAATATTGCGAACCACATGACTAGTTTTATATACGTTTATAGGAATGGGTGATTATAATTGAGAAATATTTTGAAATTTTCGAGAACTCAACTATCTGCGACACTTTGGTCTCGTGAATCATGATAAATGAATCCATGTAGTTGAAAATCTCTGTGTTTTGCATTTTTTTCCGCAGAATTTGGGGAATACAAGATTATAATGCATATACTCATATTATAGACACCTACCATTTATATAAACATTGCTAAAATAACAATAATGGATGAATGGTAGATCTTATTCAGATGCTCTGTATCTGTCTTTATTCCATTATCGGAAAATCACTACAGGGTGTTTATTACACATGTGGCAAAAATCAAGAGACCATTCATTGGACTATTCTAAGGATATTTTGTCCTTTGATGGTTTTTGATAGGGCGCTTTGTTTCAAAGATTTATAGCGAAAAAGAACTTCGACAATAACAATTTTAAAATTATTAACGTAGCCGAAATAAAGATATAGCGTACTACATTGGATATACAAAGTAAAAGAAAATCTAACAATTCCGTTGGTACCTGCTGACAACATTCCGATTACTACAAACGGCTGCAGACATTCAATTTGTATAGTATGTCTCGTAAGTGATCATTTGTATGTGTCTAATAGGTTGAAACTGATTGACATTGTCTATTTGACATGCATTTTCTGTGTTTAATATTCAAATTCTTGTTAGTTAAGTTCTCCATCAATGGTGTCTACTAGAAAAACCTTCCAAAATATACATCAACGACTTCGTGAAACAGGAGCATTGAAGCGAAATGGAAGACCAGGAAGATCAATAACGGAAAGAATAGTGAAAGTAGAAGAGAATGTGCTGGCCATGATGGAAGAAGATCCAGGTACCACTACTCAAAAAATTGAAAATACTTGTAAGTGACGGGACATTTTGGAACATTTTTGGAGACTATTTGTTGTACCCATACCACATACACATTTTGCGTACATTGGCTCAAATTCCTCAACTACCGACACTTATTCTTTTTACCGATGAAGACAGTTTCTCAAGAAATGCCGTAAGGAATTTCCACAATAACCATGTTTGGGCTAAAGAAAATCCATATGAGGTGAAGATCGTTAAACGTTTGGGTGGGAATTTCAGGTGACTTCCTTATTGGACCAGTATTTCTGCCAGGAAGACTTACCGGCGAGGTATACCACAACTTTTTGGAACAAACGCTACCTCAGTTTCTGAAGGATGTACCACTGGTGACAAGAAATACAATGTGGTTTATGCACGATGGCGCACCAGCGCATTTTAGCATATTGACTCGAGAGTTTTTTAACAGTAACATATGGAGATCGCTGGATTGGTCGAGGTGGATCTCACTTATGGCCTGCTCGATCACCGGACTTAAAGCCCCTGGATTATTTTCTATGGGGATACCTGAAGTCATCAGTTAATACTACTCGAGAGGAGGATTTGAGAAATCGGATAATTGCTGGATGTAACGCAATCAGAAATGATACTGGTGTTTTGAACGGCAGTCGATGAAGAGAAAATTGGATTCTTGCATCCGAGCGGGGGGTGGTCATTTTCAACAGTTATTGTAGATTAAGAAACATTACATATACTTTTTGGTAATGAATTATTGTTATTGTCGAAATTATTTTTCGCTCCGTATCTTCGAAACAAAGTGCCCTATTACAAATCATCAAAGGACAAAATATCTTTAGAATAGTCCCTTAAATGTTTGCC
>WOGP01003531.1:0-15058 GCA_015342065.1 Leptinotarsa undecemlineata
TACCTCAGGGCTAGTACTAGAGTGCCACCAAGATTTAGCCAAAGCCTCGGTAGATAATAACATTATCCTGAGGTGGGTTAAAGGGCACGACAGGAGTAAAGGTAATCGCATTGCCGACTCTTCAGCCAAGGAAGCGGCTGGATTGTGAATTTTAAGATCCAGTGGCACCTACGGCCTGATAACTTCGATAATTGAGGAACTAGCCAAATGTCACACCCATGCTCAATCCTTAAAGAGATGGGATGAAGTCAAAGGATGCAATCTTGCTAGGATCAGTTACCCAGGGTCGCTGGACGCCGAAGAAATATTTGACGATGACCAGGAAGAATCTACGCTTAGCAGTAGGATTTCTAACTGGCCACTGTCAACTAAGGAAACGCCTCCATAATATGGGGCTAGTGGACAAATTTCTATGCAGGATATGTGAACAGGAAGATGAGACTGTCAGGCATATCCTATGCGAGTGCCGCTTAACCATTTTCCGAACATCTCCAATTGGATTGGAATTATTTATACCAGCTAGGAATTCCCGTTAGCATTTGCGTCTGTTCATTTTCATTGTATATATTGCTCTTGCACTCAGATGTTTGAATTCTGTCGAATTTTCAGGAGTTTTGTGTCGTTTGAAAGTATTAAATACCTTTTTTGAAAGATTCACTGCAATCTGACATTCGTCATTCGACCAGAAAAAGGCAGGGTATTTATTGGGCGTAGAGAGCTCTTTCCAACATATTTTTCCGCTGCTTTCGTGATGGTCTGACAAAGTTTCTCAATCATTTGACTTATGTCTGTTCTAAGAAATTGTTCAGTATGTGACATAATGGGATTCTTTTGGATATATTTTACCAAGTTGGTCCAATCTGCTTGTTTCAAACTCCATCTGGGATTTACATTGTAGGGTTTATGATAGTTATCATTGTTTATACTTATTGGAAAGTTATCGCTTTCGAATACTTCGGGGAGTACTTCCCAGTCAAGAGAAATGGATAACTCGAATTCACAAAGGGTTAGGTCAATTGTTGAGGAATCTCCATTTACAGAGTTGAATCTTGTGACTTTTCCGTCGATCAGTATATTGAGTTGTAGGTTGTTGATAATTCTTTCAATTCTTTGTCCCATTACTGTGATTTTCTCAGATCCTCAAATATGGTTGTGCGAATTGAAGTCACCAATGATTAATCGAGATGAAGGAATTTGTTCGTAAAGGTTGGTGAGTTCGTCTGCTGATGAATCCTGATTCGGAGGAATGCAGATATCTCAAATATTTAATTGCATTGGCCCACAGATAACAACCGCAATCGCGGTAGATATTTCAAATATTTAATTGCATTGACCCACAGATAAGTTGCTTCTAAGTTGGTGGTCAATGAAATATTCTGCACCTCTAATATATTCTTAGTGTAGACTCCTTAGTGTAGCTACTCCTCCAGTGACATGTCGCGTGTTTTCTCTATTTTTGAACAAACATGTATAATTTGAAAGTTCGTGTGTTTTCTGTTTATGGAAATGTAGACATATTATTGATGGGTCATGATTTTTTAGGATCAATTTCAACATTTCTAGCTGGATATATTACCCATTAAGATTCAAGTTGCGATATCGAGTTGAACGTAAAATAAATGGGTTAATTGTAAGGGATAGTTTGAATTAAAAGAGTTCCTGTGATGTGTCACTGTCCTCAATTTCGATGGATTCAGCTGCTAATTGTTTCCTGAATTTGTTTTGGATCTTACATCTTGCTATGATTTTACGATCACTTAAAAGTGGATACATTTGGTGCAAGTTTTCATTAGATCGTCTATGTCCTTTGTGTAATATTTTGCTACGCTCAGAGGATCTACTGAGCCATACACGTTTTCAAAAAAAATATTTCATTAAATGTTAAAGTGGATTTTCGATTCACTTTATCAAATATGGGTCTAGTTGGAATCAGGAGAGTTCATACAGATTCTTTATTTTGGGTAATTTTAATTTTTTTAACCCGTAGGTCTGTAGTATAATACTGGGTTCTGTGAATGATTCGTCTTTGTTGTTATTGGAGTTCAGAGTAAATTCATTGGTAACCGTGTTTAGACAGCTTGTAGATAAGTTTCCATCTTGCTTACATTCGAAGCATAGATGATGGTCTAGTGAGAGAAAAATTCGGTAGAGTTTCTTTTTCGAAATATATTACAATAGATTGAGGTAATGTGGAGTGGGTAAGAGGAGAGATGTAGGTGTGTCAGCGAAAACTCAGGATATGTTTGAATTTGGGATCGGAGGCGCTGATTCTCAGGAAGGACAAAGAAGATACCAAATTCAAACCTAACTTACGAAGTTCGGTTTCTAGCATTTCGTGAGGAATCGAGGGACATACATTCGATAAGATCAGTTTTTTGCTGGGCGTGATTTATCGTCTAACTGTGAGAATCTCTTGGTTTACCACAATTTTTCTATTACTGTTGGTGAGAAAGTCGTCTCCGATTGTCTCACTGGAAAGATATACTTACACAAATTCTATTGTTTGAAATGCGTAAAGAAAAAATAATGTTTCTTGGGTCGATTTGATTTCTTAAGGCTAGAAGGTAGTCTTCCAGTTTTGTGTTTTCCAAGGCATTGAATAAGATTGCTTGTTTTTTGTTTTTGACAGAAAATTCGGTGGGCTAGTAGGTGATATCGTTTGATTGAGTGTTGAGAATAGTCTTGAAGCGTTCTAAGTACTCCTGTAGTCAGAAGTACCCGGTTGTTGTTCTTCATTCATAGTTATAATTATCTCAGTACGCTCCTGTCCATCAGCTCTTAATGTACTGATAAAAACTGCTATTTGGCCTTGTCAGTAAGGATTTCCACGAGAGGACAAATATACTATGAAAAGCATATAACTCACAGGTAGGTACTGATGAAGTTGGCTATGGTATGATGCAGTATCACAAATACTTTGAAATTTAAATTTTGCTTGAAAAATAACAACTGTCTGCGGTCTCGGATAAGCACGTTTATAGGTTATCAGTCAGGACCGTACTCTCATCAATCAAGAACATATGTTACCGCAGTAGAAATCGTGTTGCCGTGTTAGGAATCGCACGTTAAAAGGCAAGACCTCATTAATCCTTAGCTCGCACAAGTTTCGACTTCTGAGGGTTGCCGTTCGTAGGGGTGCGACAGCTGATAAACGGAAAAACAGATCTAAACAGTATATTTGAGTGTATACAAAAATTACTCGCCCTAAACTATAGCTTGTATGTGAATCCTCTACTCTGGCCAATCATTAATGCAAACGTGTCCAGAAATGTTTCAATAATTTTCTTGCGTGGCTAATCGTTGCGTTGTTAATCAATCATTAAAGAATTATAAATGATGATAACTTACCTTCGGTATGTTATAACCTTCCAGTACAGTGTCTTTCAGAACTCTTCGTGGTCCAATTATTGGAGTTGTTGTGAACATCCTCTCTACTTCCAAGAGAACTGCTTCTACGTAAGGAATTCTGAATAAAAAGTGAATATGAAACTTTGTGAAGTAGGTTATTACTTTAATACAAGTAAGCATGGGAATATTTCCTTAATACGATGAAAATCCAACAGCCATCTTATGAAGAATTTGTGCTTTTCTACAGCTTTCACTACCAGTTAACTAGATAGAACCAGTGACTAGAAAAAGCATTCAAACTTGCCATATGTCTCATACGTGCTAGGCTGAACCACAAATATATTGTTAAACTCGACAATCTTTAAAGGACAATTCTGAACATGAGTGAATGTGGTCATCCCTTTCTACTGAATCGGCATCTATGAGACCGACAAAAAAACCCAAACTTTGCTTATCTAAGATAAACTGTTACAAAGGAAAATAGGCAAATAGATGAAACCAGGGCTCTAGTATATGAAGCAGAATTAGATTAGTCGGTTTATACTCAATCCCAACATTTCTCCAGTTCTTGTGATACACTGTTTGGAACCTTTGATGTAGTGATGAATATAACTAGAGTTTCATCCCAACACCAAACTGTATTCTTAACACCTCGACACGACAAGATGAAGATTAAACTGTTTAATCTCTTAAAGTGTGTGATCGAAACACGTGTCAAGGTGTTAGATAACGGTTTGGTGTTGCGATAAAACTCCAGTAATATGCATTTCTTCAGTTCTTGATATCTGTAAAAGAAAAATAGGAAAGGAAGATGAAAGCAACCAAGAGACATCGCTCAAGCAACTGGACCAATAAGAATGAGAAAAAGAACTTAAAAACAGAATAGGAAAAGAAAACAACCGATATATAGTTCTGAAACTTATTTCGCAACAAGATGGTGAAGGATAATTCATAGGTTATTTCAGTAAAACCTTGGGAGAAGCCTAGATTGATTATTATGAAAACTAATCACAATACTTTTTATTGGACCAAACACTTATAGATCAAGAAAACTTGGGAGAACTTCAGTAGTGAGACGCCCAGATGGTACAACGCAATTGCAAAATACACAACAACAGCAAATTAAATTGTGTGTGGCAGTCTAAGGTATATCTAGTGAATGTTAGTGAGCTCCACAAAATTGGAATATATCAAAGGTAACAGGTAAATGTTCTGTTAAGCAATTGTATGCACTCAATAAATGAACAATTTTTTGACCCATGCAAAGAAAAGAACACTCACAATCCGTTGGAAAAATTATATTACAGACTATTTATTTGACCACATCATCTGGGCAGCAAAGTTCTTGGAACCCACAAGGGCTCTTCGAACGTCATCCGGTGTTATCGGGTTGCGCAGTTAATTAAGCTCAGGTTATCGAAGATGCTGAAAGTTTCGAGATGGAGTGTCTAAGTTGAGTTGCTCCGGGTGTTCATAGTTGTTCTTTCAAAAGGATTCCACCTGATCAGCGGTCGGCGAATTATCCACAATACGTGGAGGCTTTTGGAATGAGCGTGATGGTTTCTTGAGGTACCTAAGGTTTTTCGCGATACTTCTCGCTCACCTCATTAGTGATTTCTTAACAGCCATTAGCATTCGTATTCTATCAAGGCAGTGCTGTTTGGTGGTCAGCATCAAACCTTGACTAAAAGTGTGATGGATACATCGTAGTTTGGCAGCTATTCGCCACACTGTGGGCATTGTAGGCCTATTGGCCGCCCTGTAATCCATCACACATTGGATACTAGACGCTTGTTGTCTCGCCGACTTGATCTTAGCCTCCATCTTGTTTACAAGCTGTTCAATCTTCCGAACCGCAAGGCTGGGAGTTCGTCCTTCCGATTCGGAAAGCGATTGGACGACGCTATACACGGTGATGTTAATTTGCCAGATGTCAGCCTCTTCTGTAAGACCACTATGGACTTCCGCATCAAAACAAGCCAGTTCTTGTGGCTTCAGGCGGCCTAATTCTGTGGAGCGCCCTGCATATTCTGATTGTATCAATTGGTGGCGTGGTGCCAACGGGTTGCAGAACTGTCACTTCTACCACTTCGCAGGCTGGGAAGGAACTATGTAGCTCTGCCGCCGATTATTGGATAAGTGATATCTAAGAATTTGGGCGGAAAAGGCGACATACACCCGATGTGTTTTACATCACAGAGCATGCATTCTCGCCATGTACCCTCTTCGTGCGTTCTCACTACTCTCGTAGTAATGCAAAAAGTTATCTCTAAGCTCATGCGTCCACTCAAAGCTCCGATGTCATTGCCAGGGTTGTCATCGGTAGGCAAGTCATCGTTATGGGCCCTACCACCTTGCCCATGACCTCTCCGAGTGGGTTGATTGTGGGGGCCTCTTTCTCGATTACCAGGAACCAAGTTTTGGATTTACCGGTTGGTTAGCTCTGTAGACCCAGGGCCAACACCGGAGGGAGGATAGTGTTCTCCTTCTCAGGGGCTCCTGGGCTGTCGGTTGGGTTTTGCACCAGTTGCTCGGGTAAGTGGTGGCGAAACTCATCAATACCCTCAGATGTTCGTGGCCATTCTTTATTTTTTTTAACCGTAGTTTGCGCTGGTCAGGCCCTATCCCCCGAAACCCCAATACATTCGTGAGGGTGCGCCAGCATTATCAAACAACGACCACTCCCCATACGGTGGGGTAAGTAACCATGGGGCGGTCCGAGAATCGTGTGCCCTCAGCAAGCGCAGTGAGCCAAGAATTACAGCCTTCTGCATCTGTCCGGCTAAGATTTCTGCCTTAGTACGACAAGCCGGTATGATTTCAAGATTCGATAGGACTCTAATAATCAGAACAACCATTTCGACAGAATGATCTGGAAAGTCTGCGGAGTTCGAAGAGAAAATCTCGATATTTTATCCGTTTTTTCTCTTCTTTTCGGACGATATTCGTCTCGCCAGGAGCTAAAAACTCCACGACAAATATTGTTTTGCTCAGGTGGTCAAAACGGGCTACATCATGCTCACTGCATCAAACTTATTAGCTTCTATGATCCTGAGGGTGGGGAACGAATAGTTTCAAGTTATTATTATTATTATTCATTAAAAAATATATTTTCCAATAAATCATGTTTGAAACAGCATAGTAAGGGTTGAAATAGGGTAATAAGAATCACACTACCAGGAACAAATATGTGACAAAATAGTGAAATTGGATTCCGGAAGACTCCACTATGGTCAACGAATCCAAATAATTCAAGATGGTACAAATAACTGAGAATGCGAAATAGTTAATTACTTCACATTTTCAGATAGTTAGCAACAGTATAAAATTTAAGGCACGGAGAAAATACCTGATTGTTATAGCTACAGAAAAAAATAAAACAATGTTTACTTGGTGTCCAAGTTTTGATCCATAACATCTAATATCACTTTCCAAGGACAAACCATTAGTCGTAAATGTAGTAGTAGATTCTATTTGTAATCAAAAGTGGAATAAACCTACTGTCTTGTATATTTCAATTTCAGCAAATATAAGTGTGATACCTGTTTCTTTCACTGAGTATTATAGGCTCAGATTTTCCAAATTCCTTATCAAGACAGTCATGTACTTTCTTTTTTACATCAGGATTCAGAAGCATCATCAGAAATGCGAAAGTAAGAGTACTACTGGAAGTCTGTGATCCAGCCAGAAATATATCCAAGCAAACCATCAATAGTTGAGTTTCTGTAAAAATAGTATCTCAATTATGTATCCCGAGTTATTACAAGACAGTAAAAAAATCTTTGCTTCCGAGATGAAAATTGCCAATTCCTAATAAATCCATAGTGTTGAATACCAGTAACTTGGAGAGAAATCTGTATTTCATAATTCAACTAATACCTTTATGCAGCACGTAACTGCTTAGTATTTATTCACAATTATTTACTATTTTTTTTAAGTTTGAATGAGTCACACGATGTATGAATAAGCAATTCCATTAGATGAATTATTAAACAGAAATTTTTACTCTTAATATCACTCTTGTTATTTTAGTGAGCTCTAGACATGATCCTACTAATCTCGGATATTTCGAAGATTCAACACCAATAACAATGTCAATTTCAAACTTTGTGAAATTTTTTATATTCAATTCACTTGCTAGTTGTATTATTTAGGCTCTCTTCATTTGTAGTTCAAGTGTAGCGTCCGAAAAAACATCTGTTGTGGGAAACTCAATGAATTATCTTATTGTATTGTTGTTATTTAAAAGTATACTCGACTGAGAGTTCCGTTATTTTTTTTTAATAACTTTTTTTCAGTTTTGTGAAAGTTAAATTAATTTTCTAACCCTTGTAGGTATAGGATTGATTAAAAATGGAACATGGCTGCTTTTCTGGAGCAAATGTTTTTCAACAAATGAAACTTTTTTCGTAAATCTTCCAATAATAAAAATCTATTTTGCGAGCTCAACCACAAATATTACGAAAAAAACTATCCGATGAATCATATCAGCCATAACAATGGAAATTGGTTCAGAAATTTTACATCAAGATTAACCTTGAATAGATTCACGTGGAACAAAAATGTCAAAGCAACTCTCCGAATTGGTTGGCTATGATCTGTATGTTTCGATGCTTGACATCACATGCCTGACATCACATCCACACAGCACATACTCTATGCACATTCTCCATGCGTTGTGAGGACAACTAGAACTCTGGGCACCGTGGTTGTAGACGAAACGTCAGGCTTCAAAATCTACAATCAACGGTCAACACTCTCCCAAAATAGCTTTAAACCGTTCATCACCGGCTGTGAAAACTCACATTTTCAAATCAAAATGTGTTTCACTTTTTATATAAGAAAATAATAAATGAAAAAACACTTTCGAAATACCTGTAAATGTTGTTTCTTCGTCCCGAACTTTACTCATTTCTGTGATAAAAAAATGAATCAAGTCATCATTTCGCCCCTCTGTCCATGTTTCAAAATGTTCTCGAATAGGTTCCATCAACATTGTTTTGAACTTATCGTTAACTTTCATTGCCAAATTATAACCTGTCTTTTCTGGAGCCAGAAATCGTAACCAGGGCATATGGTTGAGCGCACCACCTGCTATATCGAATGCTTTTCCTCTTTCATCCAAAAGTTTCAATAGTTCGACGAGGCGAACATGATTTCTTTGAAATCTGGAACCAGCTATAAACACCCATAATACATTGAGCACCGAAATCTGCATAATTGTTTCAATCTCCAGTTCTTTGTTTTTGTTTTTCTCCAGAACCGTTAACATTTCAGAAACTTCGTCTTGAATATGACTTTCCATTGGTTTTTTACCCAGTCCAAGCTGGCGAAGATGAAGGGTTACAAATTGTCTTTGGATTTTCCAGAGCTCTCCGTCAGTACCAGTTATACCTAAACAAGGATCATACCTATAAATGTTTGGTGATATTTATTCTTGTATTATATACAGTTCCAACACCAAATACATTTATATAAAACAATGTTGACTTCATATGAGCTTTTAATAGTCAAATGTACTCTGAAAGAGATTTTTGCCTGCCAGTAACTATTTGGTTGATGAAAAACAAATGCATACTATCCTACGCCTTCTGTGGAATCAACAGAAAACTCTATCTCCGAATATCAAAGATAAAAGATGCTCCTCAAGGCGGTCGGTTACAAAGCCTTGTCTTTCACTGTAAGGCAAGTAGATAGCGTTGTTTCGACCTACCAAAGTCTTACCAATGGTGGTGGGCTGAACCATTCAACTTTCTTAAAAACGACGGACCTGAAGGAAAATGAAAATAACCTATAATATTCGAGGATTGAGTCTTCTTTTGATCGCAAAGGTGGCATCTCCTTAGAGTGTGATATCACCTTTCATCCATGCAATGAAGTTCAATGTTCTATCAGCATCTCAGAAATATGGAATAAATTAAAGTTATCAAAAATAAAACATAAAGAATATTACCTGTATGTATTTTGTATTTAATGGAATTTGTTTTTTGACAAAATACGTTGTAATGACGATGTCGAAATATCACAATCCATTACTACTTGTCATTTGGAACTATGTGTTACCAAAACTAATTGACCTAGCACTGCAACAGTGTGATTCTCATCTGTAGCCGTTTTTGGTTTTTTCGCTTCCTTTCATTGAAACATCCATTTTGTGTCAAAGATTTGACTAAACTAGCGAATGTTTTGTTTGACACAAATCTCATGTCAGGATATTGATTGCTTATATTATCACTGCTTCTTTTGAATTCCTTCTTGCTTCGCCATGAATACATATCATAGCCAACTTTTGTGTACTTGGAAATTGAACCATTTTTCAATTTTATAAAATGCCCATATAGTTAATTAATAGTGAAAACTATCAAACTATTTGCAGTAGTACAAAAGAAATAAAACGGTATATTTCAAAAACCAACATGTAAACAATGTTAATTCTCATATCATCGTAATACGTCATCAATTAGTCTGAAAATCTAAGAAATTGTCGACGAATCATTTTTCTGTAGCTATTTTCGATGTATTTGGTATACTCACGCTGACTAAATGCAACCGTTAACTATTTTTTCTTTGAATTTCAATAGTTCGAACTTCCATTGTCTAATATGATATAAAATTATGTGAAATCCCGGAAAGAATCAATAAAATCAAAATGAATAACTGAAAAACCAATTATAAAAATTATTAATAAAAAAACTGAAATGAAATTACAATAATAAATATTTCAAGCCAAGTTACTTCACGAAGTTTCGATTGTTGCTATCCACAATCGTCTTCGGCTGATGACTGGAGAGATGACTATTTATAGGTCATTCGAGTGCTTTCACGTATCCCCTCTTTCCACTTCACGGTTTAGCGGGAGCTGACCGTTTGGCGGGAGTTGGCCGTTTTCTGCTTCATTGTGGATTTCTATATATTGCGTATTTCTACGATATCTTGGCTGGAACCACTTTTAATGGCCTCTTAGTTTCACCTATATAGGATTTTGTCTTTCTTTTTCAATATGACGGAAAGCAACATGGCCGTCATGCCATTTTTTCAGAGAGTTATGACTCGGCATACAACAATGATGCTTTGAATGAAATTAACATTGTGAGCTTTACACTGAACATGTTCAGTGAAAATCTTACAATGAAGTGTTTGAATACGTTATGAATTTTTATCTATCATGCTATCACATTAGAAACTAACAGACTGAGGAACATGTCCAGTGACTGAAGAATAAATTGAAAGCTAAACGACATGTTCGTAAAATAAAAAAAAACAACTCCATTTCAAATTCTCTCATTCACTGATCTATCAACCTCACAGACTTCCACAATAAATCACAAAAGCTGGCAAAAATCAAATAAAACCTTCTTCAATATGGATTCAAAGACCGTCAAATTGACAGATCCATCCGTCGTCCGAGATCAAAAAGACAACAACGTTCGCCACATTGAAGGACTCACAAACTTGTCTGAATTCACAAAAAACAGAACATACAAACGATATTAACGGCCAAAAATCAATTTTTCATATTCCTCCGTTCCCCAAAAGACAAAATTGTCGATGAATCCCAGGGTATATATTAAATTTTATGTTCCGATTGCCGTGGAACATATATAGGCCAGACTAACAGACTTGTGGTCGTTTGGTCTATACCACCAACCGATAGACTGGTTTTGGGGTACTTGTCCTATCATCAGTACCGGACATGGTCTCTTCAGAACGGTATGAACCATCTGATTATCACAACCAAATAAATATAATTCCAAATAGTCATGAACTCTTTCTGCAGTTGATTCAGTGGGATATCCACTGTGCCACCTGTAAACAGATCCAGAAAACAACTCCACAAATATACTCCGGGGTGGGAGTCGGAATAATGATCAATATTCCGGAGAGGTGCATGTCATATGCACAATATGTCATATTCAGGTTCAGGTGAAAACACCTTACTCCTTGCCTCTCATATAGACCTACGACTTTATAGATACGTGTGGCAGATACCCAACGGAAAAACAACAACTAACCCAGTAAATGTATCTCAGAGAGTTGAAGTAAAGTCATCAGGCACCTGTGTAACGTCTTCGATTTGTAAGATTCGTCGCAAGCTATTTCCCAGTATGAAAATCAGAAATTAATTTCGTTTGGTCGATACGACCAATCGATAGATCAGTTTCGGGGTACTTGTCCCATCATCAGTACCGGGCATGGTCTCTTCAGAATGGTCCTAACGAACGTCTTCGTTTCAAACAGGATGGAGCCCAGCTCCCTTACCCTTTTAGCTGATTTTTGTCGAAGAAGGACAAATGGGTTCATGACTGAGAGGATGCCGGCATGAAGTCCTCAGACATCAGTGCCGCCCTTCACGGGGTACCCCTACCTGGCTGTGGTGGGATGGATGAAAAAGCTATTCGTCCGTTAACGGGGGACATGAGGGCCTCATTCGCCAGAGTGTCTGGGCCTTCTATATCGGGAGGGGTCGTCTACAGCATAGTCCATAGCTTCCCTAACTAAGGGGTATCGTGAGTTTCCGCACCTTCAAACACTCGCCGATTTCTTGACTGAATGGACTGCCGAAGAAGGCAGCTGCAAATCTCTGCGGATGGCTTCGTTCCGCACGGACCAAGAAGCATTCACAATCATAACTTGTTTTGTAATCTCTCCAAGATGGAGATGTTGAACGGAGCCGCTTGTCCCCAGACGCCTGAAGCATACATGATGACAGGCTTGAACATCGTGTTATAGATGATAATTTTGTTCTTGAGACTCATTTTGGATTTTCTATTGATCAGAGGGTACAGACTAATTATCCGACCCTCGATCTTTGTTTTAACGCACATGATGTGTGGGTTCCAAGTGAGGCTACGGCCTATTAGAAGACCGAGGTACTTTACACGCGCTTACCAGTCAATCTCCCTTCCAGAGATTCTCACTTTTCTGGCCGGAGAAGGTTTCAATCTTCCCATGGTTATTGCCTGAGTCTTGTCCGGGTTCACTCGGATCTTCCAATCGAGGTACCAGCGCTCGAGGTCGTCCAATGGGCGATACATGTAGACGACGCCGAGCTCCCGGCCCATGGAAGATGAGAGGATAGCCGTGTCGTCGGCGTATAGAGATATATTCATAGTGAATACAACGTCGTGGACTTATTCCCCAGAGATTTGACTATTTATCGGTCATTCTAGTGCTTTTATCTATCGCCTCTTCCATCTCGCTAGCGGGAGCAGACCGTTGCGTATTTTTATGCTAGCTTGGCTAAATGCGTTGTTGGACAATATATATGCGGCTTCTTGGAATTTACTCCTAAGCCAGTGATCCTCCTTTTTGATGATTTCAGCTTGAGCTCACTGATTTGCTGGTTTCTCCTCGCTATTTGTGTTTCTTGTGTCCGGCAATGCGAACATTCAATGGCCTCTTAGTTTCACCGATGTATGATTCTCCGCAATCGCAGGGTGTCCGGTATATGAAATTCTTGGAATCGCGTTTGGTGGCTTGGTTTTTGTAAGGTTGCTACGGTTAGTGTTCCCAGATTTGAAATAGGTTCTGATATTATACTTGGACCCAATTCTCCTTATTCTTTTCAAAAATCCTCTGATGTAGAGAAGTACAAATACTGGTTGTGACGGCTTCTCTTCCTTGTGAGGCTCTTGCTGTCTTTTAGCTAAACTCTGTTCACCATCACTTTGGAGAAACCATTTATCAAGACTAGTTCCTTTTCGAGACCTTCTTCTGTATCACAGAGCCTGAAAGCACGGTCTACTAGATTCTTGATGATTCCTCTCTTAGTCGATTGATGGTGGTTGGATTTCTGGTTCAAATTCTGTCCATTGTGAGTGGGTTTTCGGTATACCGATGTTTCCCATTTAGTGTCGGTCCTCTTCACCAATACGTCTGATAATGGCAATTTGTTGTGGACTTTTTTCTCCATTGTGAAAGTGATGGAAGGCTCTACTTTGTTGATGTGCTTCAGAAAGGTGTCTAGTTCTGCATTCCCATTTCAGTTCCTTTTGCTTAATATAATTGTTATTTTTCAGCTAATCTTTTCAATTTTTTACAGATTCTTTCAGGGATTTCAAATCAACTTATTCATATCAGATAACGAAAGTCCGAATTAATGGAATGCACCACGAAATATTGTCAACCACCTTCAAACAAGTCAATATTTGGTTTATATTTCAACATTTCACATCTCCTGTTGGCTATTTTGGAAGAATACCCTATTATTATTATTTATCAATCTCTTCTATCCAAAATGAGTTGATTTATTTTATATATTATACTCGTGAATCAAAATTACCTTCATTTGGTATAATTATAATGTGTTTTATATTCTAGGATTCCTGAGTACAGGAGATAAGGAAGTCCCGGGAAATAATGGCTTGAAAGATCAAGTTGAAGCTTTGAAATGGGTCAAAAATAATATCGAATCATTTGGTGGTGATCCTGAGTCTATAACGATAGTAGGATATAATGCAGGAGCAATGAGTGTCGTTTTGCATATGGTTTCGCCAATGTCACAAGGTAAGAAAAGAACAATGAAGGGATATGAAAAATAATTAGGAATGATTATAAGTTTTTGTGAGTATCTTTGAAATGAAATAAAACGATTGATCCATCCTATAATCTTATACGAATAATTAACCAACAATTTGTCTAAGGTGTCCCTAGCGGGCAATGAATCTGAGGAAATGTCCAAAAAAATTTCAAACGCACAATTTGCTGATCACGTGTTTTCATTTTTAGATGACTAAAATCACATCATTTTATTACATTAACAGCCGTTATTTTTAAGAAAGGCAATAGTGTTTTTATCGATTTCATTAGGGGGATTTTCACTTTTCACATTCTGAAAGAACTGGAAATGGTAAAATCGATAAAAAACTTCACAAAAATGACTTTCGTTCAATATTTGATATTTTTGATTTTCAATCCAATACTTCTATTTATGAATCTCCCAAGCAAACTATTAATATTATAATTTCGAAGAAATGTTCATTCATGAATTATTCCAGTTTGTTCCAACGAGTATTCATAATGTTTACCATTCAATTCCTGACAATAATGAACTATATTCACAGATTCATTTCTTACATGATGAAATGATCCTAGGATAATTTCGTTTCAAGCACCTCGTTTTCTATCCACGAAATCTGAAATGGACTGGGGTAGAACATCTACACTTTACATGTCACATCTAGAGACACCGCATCAGGTGATCCTGGGGGCCATTCTGACAGACCACATCTGTCTATGTAATAAAATAAGACCTCAACTGATGTGTTTCAGCTAGACGAAGTACTTTCTGACAGGCTGATTTGAAAGTGTCCAGATGACAATCAACCAAACTGTTCTTCAGACTGGACCACTGAATCTCATGATAACGGCTTTGAAGTTTTTTGTAGAAATTCGTGGAATCTAAAGTATACATTGCATAACAACAGACCATTCTAGAGCTCATAGATAGCATAACCGGTGCTCCCGGAAATATTATATAATGTAAGAAATGAATTTGTTAACAGACTTTTATAATGTCAGGAAGTAGATGGTGAACATTTTAAATATACCGGGTGTCCCACATTTTATGTGACAGGCAATATCTGGTTTGTTGAAGGAGATACACAAAAATGTTTCATACAAAAGTTTTAGGAGTTCATGAGAGCTATATTTTGATATAATTGTTAAATATACAGGGTGTTTGGTGTAGGTGCTACAGACCAAAATTCCA
>WOGP01003532.1:0-15056 GCA_015342065.1 Leptinotarsa undecemlineata
TTGAGCCTGTGTTTTTTAAAGCGGTCAGAGGTTTGGCTCCCTTGCAACGTATGGCATTTATTATTTCGGGTTGATGATTCATTCGTTATTAGTTCATGGGCGATGCATTTGAGTTTTGTTGATGCAGGATACAGTGTGGTACGTACTACGTAATGAGTGATAGTGATTTTTCGGGTATATTATGTATTTATATTAAAAATTAATGGTAAACTAATGATACCCAAGCATATTTAGAAAAAATAATCATAATTATTTTTCAATATATTTCAATTCATTGCGGTGAAAAGCCTCAAATTTTATGGGGAGGCTTAGCCTCCCTTGCCTCCTCTGACAAGACGCCGCTGACTCTTTTCGATAGTTATATTGAATAGTCTATAAATAAACGACTTTTCTTTGATTCTGAAACATATATTTATAAACTGTATTCAATATTACTATTCAATACTAAAAGTAAATAAACGTCATCTTGAAAGTATGGTTTCACTGTGCTCGCTTCTGTTTAAATCTGTTTAAAATCTGATTTTTCGTAAATGTGCTCGCTTATATGTGTACTTTCTTTGTTTCACTTTGAATCAATGTGTTGTAATTTTTTTTTCTGTAAATTGTGAAATCAAATTTTGTTTTGTCTATTTCTAAATCGATAACCAATACCCACGTAAAATTTTGCCTTTGTATGTTTTTTTTATTTACATAGCACACTGATTATCACGATTGAACTATAATCAATTATATATTACTCTGTGTTTCATGTGAATTTTACTATATATCTCAACAATATAGTTTTGTTAATATTCCCGTAGTTTGCACTGGTCAGGCCCTATGCCCTGTAGCCCCGATACATTCGGAAGGGCGCGCCAGCATTATCAACCAACGACTAGCCCCCACACCAAGTGATCATTGGGTCCGAAAAGCATGTGCAGCAAGCGCAGTGAGCCAAGAATGATAGCCTTCTGCATCTGCCCGGCTAAGATTTCTGCATTAGTGCGGAAAGCTGGTATGATTTTGAGATTCGAGAGTAGAGAGGGTATCATTCCACCAAAGACTTCAATAATCAGAAAAACCATCTTGACAGAGTGTTCTCGATAGAGTCTGCGAAGTTGGAAGAAAAACTCTCGATATTTCCTCCGTTTTGCCTCCTCTTTTCGGACGATATTAGTCTCGCCAGGAGCTGAAAACATCACGACAAATATCGTCTTACTGTGGTGGCCTAGGAGGACTACATCAGGCCTTTTATCTCGTATGAGCCTGAGGGTAAGGTACGACTAGTTCCAATAAATTCAGAACCCCTCTTTCCCCACAACGGATTCAATACCTCACGGAGCGTAGGGCATCACCGGTATCTCGTCAATACCGTAATAGTGCCGTAGACAGTAATATAACACTCTTAGGGCCGCGTTATATCGATGGATATAGGCCGAGACCGCAGATGCTGGATATGCTGATAGCAAGTACATTAGGCTCTCGGGCGCCAAGTGGCAGGCCCTGCACCTTCTGTCAGGAAACTCTATACCCATCACGTGACTGCGGTAGACTAAGGTGTTGAAGACATCATCTTGGCAAGCCATGATGAACCACTCAGTCTCCGACTTCACCCCACTCCACCTGTGAATGATAATAATAATAACAATAATGATTATTCTCATCTATTGACGTGGGAAGCTATCCACAATCTGATGCGTTCCTACTTTATTAGTCCAAAGTCATGAAGTCACATAAACCAAAAACGAACCGCTCCCTCAAATCGCGTTCAGAAACAAAAACAAGGGTTTTATTTTCCGCGCCGCTAATTGCGTAAATCATGTGAATCCGCAAGTTAATTACGAGCTTTGTACTCTGCCGAAAATTAGAGTCCCGCCCGGAAGAAGTCTCCATAGACGGAAGTACTCTGAAAAATTAAGTTTTTCCGATTCATACCAACGGGACCGGGCTGGGTTATTGTGTTAACTGTTGCCATTGTGCCCGTTGTTGCGTACTGCCACTTTTACGAATCGTAATTGATGGTTTTGAAATATTCTTCCTGTTTGACAAACAAAAACTCGACTGCGGAAGGGAGAATGGCCGAATTATTCGACAGTTGCGGTTCTTTTCTTCATATTTCAGCAAACTTTTGAAGTTTTTGTTTCTTTTTGATTCGACTATGCATCAACCTAGAAAATAATTCAGATACTATGGTTTTTATACCCACGGTAGAACTTAGAATATTACTCATATTTGTTATAGGAAACCAATATATTTCAGATTTATATGAAAGTTGTCGACAATGTTTTATAGTAAGTTTCATTTGTTTGGACCATTGTACTAATATGATTAAAAAAATATTAAGCAATAAAATGTGAAAACGAATGGAATAATTGGGATAAAAGATAAAAATGACCACCGAATGAAGAAAAATAAAAAAATTGAGATATAAGCAGAAAAAAAGATCACAAACCTAGCTACAACAATATTTATTCTTTCTCAAAAGGTTTAATTATCGTAAATCCATTAAGCCGCTAACTTACAGAAATTTTCATGAATAATCCATAAGTCGAACTTCAAACATCCTTTGATTTAGAATTTCTAGTATTAGCATAGATATGTGGATGACATTTTGATATGTTTTACAGGTACTAAGAGACAATTAGATACTTTTCATAGGGATATTAACACCATTCATGTAAACATTATATTCACTTTTGGAAAAGAAGCAGACAACTCAAGCAATTTCTTGGACTTAACAATCAGTAGAATGAACAACAAACATGATTTTTCGATTTATTACAAACAGTTCTATACGGATATTACTATACATTAGATTTCTACTCATCCTTATCATCACAAAGTAGCAGCTTATAATAGCATGATTCACAGATTAGTCAATGTTCCTCTTTCAATAGATAATTTCAATAAATAACTTATTATCAATAAATTGATGGATGTAGCCGTGGTAGGAGATCATATGAAAAATTTTCATTTCTCTTTTCATTAACTTAATATATCATCAAGCAAATTGCGGTTTACATTGGGTTTGAAGCCGAATCAATGAACAAAATACTTGCCCAAAAAGTCTACGATTTGATTCGAGACGTTTTTTCTATTGATAAGGTAGATAATCAAAATCATAGAGCTATTTTGAGGTATTTATTGGTCAAAATGGCAGAACATTTAGGAATCGAATCCAGGAATATCATACAAGCTAGGTACATGAGAAAACAAATTAAACATATTCAAATCATATCTTTAACGGAGAGTTCGAAATTTTGTACAGAAAATAAAGGTTTGAAACTGAATCACTTGGAAGCAACGGAAATTAAGGAACTTGAAAAATCAAACATTCTAATGAATGGCCAACTGAATTTGAATAGACCCTGTTTTTTCAAAAACCGAAAAAGAATTATCATTGATGTAGATGTAAGGTGATATGCATCAGTTAATCATAATTGAACCTTGGGTGGGGGTTTACGTAATATTTTGGAAGTAGTCTCAAATATGGTCACCTCTAGTAAATAAATATCAGTGTAAGAAACAACTTGAAGTATTCAAATCACTTGATAAACCTACTGCGTTAGCGAAACATGTTAGATATATTTTTCAAATGAAGTTTGTGGAGGTAAATATAAATAGTGAGTTGTAGTTTTTGAAAAAACCAAGTTATTTCACGACGTTTTAAATATTAGAATCCACAACCGTCTTCAGGTGACGATTTAATTTTTTCTCCAGAGATGATTACTTACAGGACATTTAAGCGCTTCCACCGGTTAAGCGAGAGTTGACTGTTTTTCGCTCGTTGCGTATTTCTACGATAGCTTGGCTGGACGTGTTTTCGAACAAAATATATGCAGCTTCTTTGAACTGTCTCTAAAACCAGTTTTTCTGTAGATGATCGCAGTTTGGAATCACTGGATGTGGACTCATCAACATAAAATTAAGTGGTCCCAAGCTGAGATCATCCACATGAAGAAAGACAGGTTTAAAAAGAAGTTCAAAGAAGATGCATATTAGTCGTCCAACGGCTCATTCACAACACATTATAAAAATCTATGGAAAACACTTGGAAAACGGCCAACTCTCGTTATAGGGTCAACCCCAGCTAAACCGATTATGCTAAAAGAGGGAATAGGTGGAAGCTCTCGAATGATCTATGAATAGTCATCTATCTGAGGAATAGTTGTCATCTCAAAATGGTAAATACCAACAATCGAAACGTCTTATAGTAACTTGTTTTGAAATCTTTTTCATTTCTTCTTGTGATTGTTTGCTTATTTTCTTTTATATTTTTCATTTCCGTTCTTTACCATTTTCGTATTATTATATTTCCATCTCACATTTTATTACTTATATATTGTTAATATTTCAGCTTATCATTATGATCCTATTTGTTTTTCCATAGATTTCAAATCATATTGGAAAATATTTCAGATATTTGAATATTTTATTGTACCAGTCTCCGTCTAAACTGAGCTTTACGAAGCTTGGGTCAAACCTTCTTTGGAATATTATTCACATGCATGGAGCTTCGTTCCTAAGCATGCCCTGATGTTGCTGGATTGCATCCAGAAAAGAGCCATTCACCTGACAAGAGACGCGAACATCACGTGCAACATTCATAGCCTGGAAGAAAAGTTGGAGATTTGTCTCTTTTCTATACATACTTTCACAGGAGGTGTTCAAGTGACTTGGCACATTTGATTCCACTAAGAGCGGTACATATCAGAAATACGCGACAGATTGTGGCTACTCATCGTTTTGAGGTTCAACTCAGTACACTTCGAACTTCGTTCATGTGAAATAAACCTCCCGAGAACGTGTTTCCGAATGAATTAAATCTCCAGTGCTACAAATCTAACATGAATCGCTACTTTCGCACAGGCACCGCTGTTAGAGCGCTTCGAGGATTTTCCTGTAGTGCTTGTGGTTTGTACTTGAAAAATAATACAGTTCTGACGTTTAGGAAACTTTTTTTGTAATAATTGATCGAAATGTCATATAATAATTCATGTCGAATATTGATAATAAAAATAATAAAACGTCTTCATTCACCTGAAGCAAGAACATACAGAATATATAAAAAATATTGAGGTGAATGAGCAGAGTGTCAGCAAAGTTGTTTTTACACTCAACCTTCGAAGATAATAAAAAAAATTGAAATGAACAAAAACAAAATACAGTACAAACATACATACATTTTCAAAAATGATTATTATTCGGTCATCAAATCATTTGCTTAGACAAATGAGCCACGGCCAGCAAGGGAAAAGTGGACTGCTCGAATAAATACTTTTCGAGTCTTTTGCTGACTTTTTTGATGTGTAGGAACTGAATTCACTGGGCAAGAGATTGTAGAATTTATTTGCATTGTATGAGAAGCTGCGAGTGAAAACAGAAGACCTGTGTTCAGGAATGACTAGCAATGACCTGTTTCTAGTGGAAAAGTTGTTAATATTCGGGAATAATTGAATTTTTCCATTAAATAATGTGGCATTCGATTCTTCAAGACTTTGTGGGTGTTTGTGAGGAGGTGCAGTGTCCTGTGTTTCTCTAGTTGCAGCCAACTTGATTTCTTCATGACCGGTGATATCAGGTCGTAATTTTCGAATGCCAATTGAAAAACGAAGGCAACTGTTATTGATTCGTTGTAGACGGAGGGAATCAGATTAAAGTGATGCAGGGCCATAATCTTTCGAAATGATTAGCGCCTCACATAATTTCAGTTTGAGTAATTACCGATTCAGAAACAGTTGCCTGAAGATGTTGAAATACGTTTGAATCAAATGGCTAACGTATTTTGTAAAGCACAGTTCAGAATCAAATCACAGGTTTTAGCTCTTTGCTTCAATTACAAAAGGCAGAACGTCATCATTTATATGAATATAAAAACTTTATTTAACAATATATCGCAATCTTTTTGGTCCAATGAACATTAATGCCGATTTTTTGGAGTTTAACTTTCATTTATGAGCTGATGAAATATCAAAGATGGTATGAAGATCACGATGGATGCGTTTTTGAGCGGAATCAGTTCGTTGAAATTTCATGTGACTCAATGAATTCAGTACATACATTGTAGACTACGTTTGAAAAATCATCAAATCTTTTTTTGTTATACTATGTCAAATTATTTTCTCGATTCCATCTCCGGTTTGCTTCAACTCCTGTTTGATATTGAGGAAAAAATTTTATAACATATTTTACGATGTTTTGAGCTCCAATAAAATCAACACCCTCCTGACGAACACCAATAACTTTTTCTGGCAGATATTAACAGGTTTATTTTCAAGCGATTATTGTACAGGAATTGTGCATGCGGGTTCGGTTAATGGTTTAGGCGTTTCCTTTGTTTCCGATATTCCATTCTGTCATTTTTGGAACGCCTAATTGAAGCTTTTGGAATATTTTTCCTGTTCGACAAACCGAACAACAGTTTTGTTATCATAAACAGCTGAATTATACAAGTCGAACGAGCTTGGTGAATTATTGTTTCGCTGGAAATATTAATCAATAAATGAAGCATTTGATGATGTTTATTACCACGCTTTGAAAAGAGTGAGATATACTTTCACAGGAGGTGTTCAAGTGTCCTGGCACATTTGATTCCACCACATATCAGAAATACATATCAGACAGACTGTGACTGCTCATCGTTTTGAGTTTCAACTCAGTACACCTCGAACTTCACTGTTTCACTTTCACTTTCACTCTTTCATTCACAGAACTGCGTTTATATGGAATGAACTTTCTGAGAACGTTTTTCCGAATGAATTTAATCTCCAGCGATTCAAATATAACGTGAATCGTTACTTTTGCACAGGCACCGCTCTTAGAGCGCCTTTCAGTAGTGCTTGTGTTGTTTTCTCTGGCTTTTATAATAAATACGTCTTTCGAATTATGTCAATTCCATGATGCTTTCGAACTATCAGTTGTCACTCCCATACATAAAGGATGAGATAGACAAAATATTACAAATTACAGACCAATTTCATCAATAACATCTTTGAGTGAAATAATAGAAAAAATTATGAAACATGGAACATAAGTCTACACAGGACGCCACTCACGCGCTAACAAATAGTGTCAATGAATGTCCGCAACAGGGAATACTATCCGTAGGAGTCTTTTTGAATTCATCAAAGGCATTGTATACCGTTGACCATGGCATACTTTTGACTACCTGCATGACATTGGCATCAGAGGTGCAGTCTACAAATTATTCAAAATTAAAAATTGAAAATATATGAAACACCGAGGAAACAATAACGTACGGAGTACCTCAAGAGTCGGTACTAGAGCCTGTGTTATTCACAATATATATGGATATCCTCTTTCTACAGGAAAAAGATGGAGGAATACTTAGTTTTGCGGATCTAAAAGACAAAGCAGAAAATGACTTGAAAATAAAAAAATTATTCAGCAGTAGACACCTATTGTTGGACATTGAAAAAACACATTACTTACCGTTCAGTAGTCTTGATACTTGTTTTCCCCACTAAAACTATACCATCTGTATCTGAAGAGTAGGGAGGGTGAGTGTGAGCCCACAGAACTTAGGACAGATGTGACCCATTGTACATCCTCCCGAGGAGTTGTTCTCCTAGGTCATTGTCCATACTGTCGTTTCCAGGAAGGTGTACAGGTCACTGGGAGACATCTCCTTCATATCGGCAGGTGTAGGCCAAGACACGCCGAACACACATTCTCTTATTGACGATAACACCGGGCACTCGCACAGGACATGCCTGACAGTATCATCTTCCTGCATAGAGGTGTGTCCACTAGCTCCATATTATGGTGATGTTTCCTTAATTGACAGTGGCTAGTCAGAAATCCAACTATAAGGCGTAGATTTTTCCTGGTCATCGCCAGAAATTTCTTCGGCGCCAACTTCACAGGGTCGACTGAGGTGATCCTGGCAAGATTACATCTTTTGATTCGATTCCATCTCTTTGAGGATTGAGCATGGGTGTAACATTTGACTAGTTCCGCAATTGTCGAAGTCATCAGGCCGTAGGTGACACTGGGTTCTAAAGTTCTTAGTCCAGCCGCTTCCTTGGCTAAACCTTCGGCAATGCAATTACCTTTACTCATGTCGTGCCCTTTAACCCATCTCAGGATAATGTTATTATCTACCGAGGCTTGGGCTAAATCTTGGTGACACTCTAGTACTAGCCCTGAGGTTGTACGTTGTCTGTTCAAAGCTGATAGGGCTTGTCTCCTGGCAGTGCAGATTGTTATGTTTTTGTCATAAATTCCTTTCTTGGTTATTTCTTTTGTGGCGATTGAGATACTAGCCAGTTCTGTTTGGACCACGCTGGTATTTCCACCCATTCCCCGTTGAATTCTTAGGCTTAGTGATCTGGAGTACACTCCACACGCTGAGCCTTCTTTGGTTTTTGAGCCGTCTGTATAAATCCGTATTGCATTTGTATCATATGACTCTATGTTCCGCCTAATTTGCCTGCAGCTGCGGTTGCGCAGGAAGCGCTTCCCGCCATAGGCCCAACCTCAATTGACTCATTCCTACTTCAAAGTTTATAACAGCCGTGCGCAATCGTACCATGGCCATTAACGCAAACTCCTCAACGTACAGATCCAGAGGGGTCAGACCCGTGATTAATTCCATTGCCGAGGTTGGTGTTGTTCTCATGGCTCCTGTGATGTTTAAACAAGTCAGTCGCTGTATTGGATATAATTTCTGGATGACCGTTGCCTGTAGAACTTTCGGTCCCCATGCAATGGATCCATACGTTAACATAGGTCTTATTATTTAAGTGTAGATCCAGGTGACCACACGGGGTGAAAAACCTCATGCGCGTCCCACTGTCCTCCGGCATTGCTCATAAGCCACGTATGCTTTTCTGCTCTACTCTGTAGAGGAGATTTCCATGTTAGCTTTCTGTCGAGGATAGTACCAAGGTATTTTACCTCTTCAGAGAAGTTTAGTTTGCTTTTGAAGATTTCGGGAGATTTTGAGCCCGTTAAATTTCTTTTCCTTGTGAAAAGGACCATCCCAGTCTTCTTGGGATTGATCAACAGTGAGTGTTTCTTACACCATGTTTCTAATAATTTGCGCTTATCCTGCGCTCTATTGCAAAGTGTGTTTACAAATTGGCCAGTCTGCAAGAAAACTATGTAATCTGCGTATGCAATTGTGTGAAATCCATTTTTGTTAAGGTGATTCATCAAAATATAATCATTCAACAAGATTTAAAAACTTGTGAAAAAATTAAACATTTAGGTATATTTCTACAGTCATACGCGAGATGGAATGAGCACAATATCATATCTTGAGAAAACACTACATTTTCTATTATTCAGATTTATAAAATTCATATCTGATCTAGACTTCAAACAAAAAAAAGTGAACAAAAGTTTAGTGTAAACTCATTTGAATTATGGGATTAGAGAGTGGGGAGGTGTATCACGAACTCACCTGGATTTGATATAAGTCTCTCAAAGAAAATTCCTCAAAATGATTTAACAGAAAGATCCAAGATATTATAGTGATTCCATTTAGTCTTAAATACAAGTGATAGACATTAGACAACTCTATACCGAATAAGTATATATTAAACAATATTTGTACAATGAAACATTGAAATTACTTACCCATTCCTACAGTACGAGATAGAAAAAGAGGTATGTCATTAAAAAAATTAACAAAACAGTCGAACAAAAAGTTTTAGTTACGTAACTACGAAATTTTTCAAGTACCTGCCTGACATTTAGGAAATGGAAATTTCTCTCAAAAAATGCAAGAAACATTTAAAAATATTCCTAATAGAAATAAAAAGAAAGGAAATACCAAAAATTATAAAAGAGTAAAGAAAAACGTTGGATGCTTTTATTTATATGAAGATTTTACTTTCAGATGTTTGTTGTGTTCATTTTATATTCAGTGTATTTTACTCAGTAACACTTTATTGTCTAATCTACTGTATATTCCATTTAAACAGAAGTGAGAATGATTAATGTTAATTTTATTTCATTTTCAGAAGTTTTAGATGTTCATTGTGCTTATTTTATTCAGTGACTCTTCATTGTCCTAATTTATTGTGGTGCCAATTTTATTATATTTGATATCTGAATCCTAATATTTTTCCCATATTATTCTCAATTGTCATAACAGTTCTATTTTTTTATTACACGCTTTTTATTAGCTTCATTTGTATGTATGTATATATGTATGTTTGTTTGCTTGTAACTCCCAAGCTCGGGATCTGTATTGACAGAATTATTGACATTATTATTGCTTGATAAATTCCCGGGCAGATGGCGCTGTACTTAACCTCCTTGATATTTTTCGGTCTATTCGCGGGCAGATGGCGCTGCCCGTTGTTGGAAGTTTTGAACGAGACGGAAGACACACTTAAAAATCTAATTTGGTTATTTGAAAGCAAACCAGAATATGGATTTCAATAATAAAAAACTTTATCGTACATTGTGCACCTAAAAAATTCAGTTACTTAAATATTTAAAAAAGTCGAGAAATTTCAATGAAGGTGCTTGACATACAGATCGAAACAAAATATGAATTTGAAAAATACAATTATTCCCTGAAAAAATATTCTAAGTTCATTACTATTTTGAATAAAACTTCAAATCAATTCATCAAGACAGAATTGTTTTTTGAAATTAATACTGCAAATTTTCTGCAACTGTCCACCCTCTGTTGAAGACTTACTATACTACCTGCATCTCAGTATTACGATAGAATTTAAGACCTCAAACTTTAATATGTTGTTTGAGAGGAATTTTACGTTTGTGCGCCGTCTGTTAAAGATTTATAATACTAGTGACTGGAACTGAAAAAAAAATTATTTTTGCCAATAAATCGGACTAAAAAGTGAAAAATGAATATATTTAAAAAACTATGAAACACGTTTTCATAGCATATGAAACTAAAAAGTAAATAATAAATCTAAGGTTTTAAAATACTGAGAAACGCACTTTTAAAGAACATCGAACTGAAATGTCAAAAATATTTTTTTAAATAAGCTTAAAACAATAACGAACGAAAAATTAGTATTATTGTGAAAAAAGCGTAGGCGCTTTGTGCCATTTTTTTGTGTATCAAGAGACCGTTGCTTTTTCACAATAATACTAGTATTTGTAGTTCGTTATTATTTCAACCTTATTGAAAAAATAATTTTAAATTTTCAGTCCGATGTTCCTTAAAAGGGTGTTTTTCAGTTTTTCAAAACTATATTTATTGTGTAAAGAGAAATGAAAATTTCTGTGTTTTTACCACATTTGATTGTGAGTAACGTTACTGCAGTTTCGTCTTATATGGACATTTTCAAACTTACATAATGAACAAAGCAAAATAAAAGTTTATTGTGTAAGTTTGAAAATGTCCATATAGGACGAAACTGCAGTAACGTTAGTTACAATTAAAAGTGGTAAAAAAACATAGAAATTTTCACTTCTCTCTTCATTATGATCTCATACCACATAGTAACAGCTACATTCATCAATTTACTATATTTATGGTTCTGTAATTACTCTCTACTCACACACAGGGTTTTACGTTCAGTGTAAGTATCCGTGTATTCATCAAAGTATATTGTACTCCGTATACTTCACTTCATTTTAAGTATTATAATTTACTAATAAATTAATTATTCATCATATTCTCAACTTTTTTTGTTTCACCAAAACCACTATATGAAAACCAAATGAAATCAGCCACATATCATAACAAAAATATTTACAGCAACCCTTCTATGAAGTTATCATAATAAAAAGACATTTCCGGCCAGAATAACATTCGTTCTGGGACGCAATGGAGGGGTATATAACGCCAGAAAGACCCCTGGAGCACGACTGTTTAAATGGGGACATTCAAGCCATCTCGATGGGGTCGAAATTCAGATAGAATTATATCAGAAACTGTTCCCCTTCAATAATTAATCTGGAAATGACCACTGCGTAGACATTTATGTGTCGGAGCATAGCTTTTAGTCGCGTCTAGTTGTTTTGAACACGGATTCTACATTCCTCATAAATGTTAGATGGCTCATTAGAATATCCGACCACTGGGGCTGTCAAGGAATGCAGATTAGGCTAGTTATGAAAGGAATCTTGCAGACAGGGAATACTGAACAACATGCTGGGACACTGAAAGGAAAGGAACAACTCTGATGTAGAAAATAGGTTTTGTCGATACAATTTTTATTGAAGAGGCATAACGAGGATTTGAGTAGAATAATATTTTTGGTTGTGATATTGAGATCAATGAAAATGAAGTGTTACCGTTTGAGGGTATTTGATGACAGATCATATTCAAGCATATTAAGCTCAAGTAAAGTTTCATGGCGGATGTTACAGCAGAATTAGAAAAAGCAATGATAAATAAGGTCTCCATATAAGAATGAAATTTCATTTCTAACTAAGTGGAAAAATAGGTACAAAACCCAAAAAAACTTAAAAACAAAATGAGTTTGATGCATATGAATATAAACATATCAAGGAGAGGATAATGAGAATCGTTTGTTTCAACAAAATATACACAGATGAAGGCAACAAGAAGAGAAAATCAACAAAAGAAAGGAAAGAGTTCTTGAAGTTGAATATAAAAAATATAGAATTAGAATCAATATCATGAGTTACGACGTCGAACATTTCTTCTCAAAAAGTGACAGAAACAGTCAGACTAGATATTCAACGGGAGTGAATAAATCTATTGGAAGCTTCATTCACACACCACACGATGCAGTAGTTATCATCATCAGAAGTCATCTTCTAATAATAATAATAATATTTATTAGCCATTTGGGTACTTAATGTACATATGGTAAATCAATAGAAGTACTATATAATATAAAAACTTAAAATCATGATTTATCATATATAAATAAAAAAAAAACTGAAATAAATATCACAACAGCATTTGGTTATCACAGTTAGAAAAGGTATAAATTAATAATAAGAATCCTAAAATTTAAATTTTTGTCCTAAATAATCCTGCTATAGAAACACTTTTTTATTAAGAATTTTTTTGGGTTATTCTTAAATATGTCATAAGATTTAGACTCCTTATACAGTGGAGTTATACAGTGGATAATTTTTAAATTTGGTTGTTTTGTGTAAGGGTATTCTCAAAATATCACCATGACGTGTACAATAGTTATGCGTAGCTGCATTCACTTCAAATGATGCAAGGTTACTTTTCAAATACGTTACACTTTTCAGTATATATATGCATGGAACTGATAACAAGTTTTCCCTTATGAGTATAGGTTTGCAGCTATCACGATAGTTCATATCAAAAATTAATCTTATAATACGTTTTTGGGCAAGAAATCTTCTATTAATATCTCTACCACATCCATGACATAATATTTAGAGAAACATGTGGATATGCCATTGCAAATTATATGCTTAGAAGGCTTCGTGAATCTATAAACAATTTAATTTGTTTGATTGCAAAAAAAAGCTGAATTTAGTTTCTTGCAGACACTATCAATATGCAGATCCCAATTTAGAGATTCATCTAATATAGTTCCTGGAAATTTTACGTCACGTGACATCATTATTTCATCAGTTAGTTCAATTTCCCTTGGGATGTTATTTTTTCTATTATAAAATTTCAGTGAGACAGATTTAGAGGTATTCAATATTAAATGATTACGTTGGCACCATGAAGTAAATCTATCAATAACATTTTTGACCCCTGTTAGTATATCTTCTAGTGTGGCTCCAGTAATTGTCATTGTGGTATCATCTGCAAACATAGTTATATAACAATTATGAATATCAATATATCGTGAGAGATCATTAACAAATATTACTAACAGTAAAGGTCCCAATACTGATCCCTGAGGAACTCCTAATGTTACGTCATGTTCCTTGAACACGTCATACGACGACCACTTATATAGGATTTTAACCAAGATAATACGTTTCGTCTGAAACTGCGGCAGACATCATCTATGCTATATGCTTGATTTAAGTGATAGTTACTATTGGACAACATCCCCTTTTGAACAAAAATGAATAATTATTATGATTTTTTTTATATTGGGTGTTGTCATCTCTAGCTTAGACAATAGCTTCCATTCTCCGAGGCATTCCACGAACTCGCGTTCAAATATACTTCGGGGACATGTTATTCCACTCCTCTATGAGCGCTTAAAACGAATAAGTAAAGAAAATGAAATGCTTTATTCAATATTTCGTGAATATATAACTAATCCCGACATCTCGATGAATGAAAAAATAATGTATAGGGAATGAACAATGCTTGCACACAGTTTGTGCTTTACCGATAGACAATGAAAAAGCTTATCTGGACTATTATGATGTGGTAACGTTACCTATCCTTGTTTTACTTAGGTTTCATTTTGGGTATCTTAGATGATGCTAAACACAGATATAAAACTACAGTTTTCTTAAAAATATTTCAATAAATCATTTTTTAGACGCCATGAAACTATTATACCCATAACGAATTTGTTTTAGTAGCCAATCGGCCTCCATTAATGATAAATATGGACAATAAGACATAATTAAACTGAAATGTATGATCTCTATGATCATAAAATTGTCAGCATCTGCTAGCACTTCAAAAACTATTACTGTGAGGTGGGGCTACCATCAATGCAAGACTAAGGAAAAACAAAGAAAAAGGTATGTTAGATATTCGCAAATATTGAAATTGAATTGAATTAATTTTATATACTTTCTCCGTTTGAAGTTCATAATACAAAAATATATTAATTTTTTGACCCTCTAGAAAATCGTCGAGGTATATATCAAGGTTACCGATATCTAGTATTAGCACTTATAGATCTTACACCATAGCTTCAGGTTTATCTGTCGTTTTCATATCTCAAGGTTCAAGCTTGTGGTGTACCACAAGGTTCAATATTAGGACTGCTGCTGTTTTCAATCTATATAAATGATCTCCCGAAATATATCAAATATGGTTACACCGTAATGTTCGCAGATGTCACTACCATATCAGTGTCTGCTAACACAATAGATGAGTTAGAATTCAATATAAACTCAGTCATGGACGCTATGGTTTCTTGGTGTGACAGAAACCAACTGAAACTGAATGCAAATAAAATAATTCACTT
>WOGP01003533.1:0-15055 GCA_015342065.1 Leptinotarsa undecemlineata
CGTGGTCTCGGAAAAATCCTAAAATTGTTAACTGTAAATCAACAGAATTACTCAATGAGTGATTTAAACATTCAATCTACTTCTGCACAATTTACGGAAAGATAAATAAGATAAATAGGTCTTTTACCAGAAAATGCCTTTACACTACGTTCTCTGCCCAAACCTGTTTATTCGTCAACGGTCGCTACTCAAGAGAGCGGTCGGAAGCAAAAATTCTCCGATGTTCCCCCTATCCATCGATATTCGATCTTTTTCCGCGCAAGCGGTCTTCACTAGAATTTGAGAGAGGAAGTGACTACTGTCCCGGCATTACTTCAATGCAAAATGTTAAAATTTTGGCAATGGAACGAAATTTTCGTTACATCTTCTAGAATGTTTAGAAATGAATAGATTTAAGACTTCGGGTAATTTCCTGAATGACCAACTAGAATGGAATAACTCCCCGTTACGAAATATTTTTTCAAATTTGGGAACTGGCATAAAAACTCAGGTAAAATAATGCATTACAAACCCAGTACCTACAAATAAAACATTAAATGGCCAAGTAAAACTCAGGTACTTCAAATTCAGGTTCTTCAAATTCAAGTTCTTCAAATTGTAAAATTAGGTATACGAAATATTGAATATGTAGAATGTAGTTAGTAAAGACACACCCGAAGAATCCATTGCATGGGAAAACACGTGAAGCGTTATTGTAAAACTGTTTAGTGAAAATCTCATAATAGAGTGTTTTTGAATACGTTACAAACGTAAAAAGGAAAATAATATTTTCCACAATTTAGGGAGGACCTAATTAGCGGTTAGTTCGCGATGTCTTCCATTATAGAGACCACAAGAGATACTCGTAAAGATGACATCAATTACAAGCATGAAAAGAGACAGATAGAGAAGACTCACTAACATTGGAAGAGATCTAGCCTTCTATATGGAACTAATAAACGATTCGAGCAAGTCAGGAGACTTTGAGAAGAATATGACCGCCTGACATTTTTCTCAAGATTCATGAAAATTCGTTCAATTCTGCCAAAACATTTAACTATAAGTGTGAAGGTTCCTGAAGAAGTATTAGGAATCGATAACTACGTAATCTCCAAAGTCATCAACATGAGACACAAGGATAAAGGAATCAGTTCCTCTTGATACAACAGATGATGAAGATGATTGGACTTGGTGGAATTTACCAATTTCGTCTCATATAGCAATTGGGTTTTAAGTCACTTCCAACATCATGAATAACCATCAAAAATCAATGGTTTTAAATTAGCATAATACCATCAAAATGGTGTTTGATCTTTCTTTCGAAGATGATCACTTGGTGATCGAAATACATGTAGAGGTGTTAAAATAACGGTTTGGTGTTGGGACAAAACTCCATTGATATTCATTATAACACCAATGATTCCAAACCGTACCATTATTCATGTTGACTTTTTTCATGATACATTTGCTTTTTGTTCAAAGTTCACCACTTTCATCGCTGTCATCAACAGTATTTCGAGTTCGCCTGAAACTAGTTCTATATTGTTCATGTTACGTCGTGCTCTCATTCCTTTTTTGATGTGTCATTTTTCTTCTGCAAATCCACGAGAACGGATCTTGCGCACTCAGTTTAGTATTTTGATCATTGTGGAATTATACTCCAGCAACAGTTGAAGCTGGAACCAAACATCCAATGTTGAAATATAAACGGAATAGTACCGCATACATTTTGATATGATATCGATTCGGAGTAATCTCACCAATGTAAATTGCTTCGTTGCAATAATTCTAGTTTATCAGTTATATTTGTTCCAGTATCACAGGTTAGGTTTTGTTCAGAAAAAATCCAATAATGCCAGCAAAATGAGCTATTCATGAAGTTCAGCTAGTGTATAATGGAACAACTGTTAAAGAAAATCTCATAATGATGTGTTATTCGGTTACGTTATTGTGGGTTTTCATCAAGAATCGGTCAAATTAATCGAATGAGATGAATTCAGAAATGATTCTCACTAGGGATACAAAACTGAAAGTTGACTCATTAAAATTTTGATTCATTCAAATAATGCGTAGCATTGGAGAAGGTGAAGCGTTGAAATCACAAATCAGTCATTTATTGCAGTAAAATTGTATTTTAACGACCTTTTTTGGGTGTTGTTACCTTCCACAATCTGAAGAATATAAAAATTATAATGAAGAACTTTATACAGGTGAAGAAGGGCAAACTTTTGAGTTTACACCAATAAGTTACTGCGTAAAAATCAAAGTAATTGTCACAAAAAAAACTTCCATTTATCATTAACTTGTATAAAGTTCTCCATTATAATTTTCATATTTCAAAGATTGTGGAAGGTAACAAATCCCAAAAAAGGTCGTTAAAAATCTGATTTTCCACCACAAAAAAATGACTTTCGTTGAATATATAAAATTGTATATATCGACACTCCTAAATTTTTTATAAATTTCTGTGAAAGATATCAATGAAAGTGAGCAAGCGTATTCCTTGGATATATTCTTTGTATTCATTTCTGGGAAAAATATCTATTGATATTCATTGATGCGTTTTTCTTCATATGATTAATAGTTCTACTAAACTGGTAAATTAAATAAGAGATTATGGTATCCTCCTAAAAATTAAATGACAGATTTTTTACCAATTTTTCTTTCCGCCTATGTGAACAACAGAGTCGAATAGAAAAAATGATTACGGTATGCAAATACCGTTGTAATATAACATGAACTCTATTAAAATATGTTTCATAATATCACACACTGTTTTCTTTTTCTCCAGATTTTTTCTTCAGATTTTTTCTCCACATTGGTGAGACGACTTTCCTTCCGTTAGGGGTGTTTCTCAAAGCAGATACTGAAACTCAATGAACTGTAATTTAACACTGCCATCCAAACATTTTCAGATATAACTCGGTTCATATATAAAAAGCAAATTGATTCAAACGTTGTTTTTGAAGCATTGATACCGTTTTTTTCACTATCAGTCCAATTGTACAGTTCAATAATCAAACGAACAATTCAAATGAAACCAATGCAAATTTTATGCATTATATAAAACTCCTAAAACCGTTTCAAAAAGGAGTAGATTGAATTCGAAGGATAGGCAATTTTGGACTATCGTAAAACACCCGAAGACTATAAAATGAAAATGGGGTGTAGGGGTTGAAAGGAAAAACGCAAGATGGCAGAAAATTGGGATGGTATATCCTAGAACTGATTTTTTGGGATCGCTGCCTAATCAAAGTTGAGATCAATAAAATTTATAAGTGTTCCTATTAACAGGACTGCGGGTGCGAAGGGTAGCATCGGGCAATCTTGTTACGTTTCATGAAGGAATAACTTGAGACGAGATTAGTCACTCCAGCATTATGGGCGTACTGAATTGATTAGCTTCCGGTTGGTATTCTTGAACTATTGAAATTTTTGAATTCTTTATATAATATAAAAAAATTCTCATTTTTCTCACAATTGAATGTACAGATCACATGACACGGATGATTTTAGGAATAATATTTTTTTGATGGAGATTACTGTGCATCAAAATTATAATCAAGAAAAATAGTTCCTATTCCTACCAATCTGCTGATTGAATAATGGTTGTTTGAATTTCATATCAGTCCTTCATTTTATAATGGAGAAACATTTCTAAAATGTTCCAACAAAGCAATTGGTGCTTTATTTTTAATCAAAAACAATAGTTTCAAGATTGGTAGGAACGTTTTTTATTCGTTATAAAATTATTTAGATAAAAATCTCTCAAAAATAAATTTTAACATATTTTTATTCGACCTAGCGGCAAAACTATATGAAAAAATGCCTCTAGTATTTGAGCAAGAAAAGTTTTCTGTTTATTTTGGATTACTTTCAGCTTGATATATTTGTTCTTTTTCTGTTTGTAGGAATATGGACATTAAACATTCGCTTTCTAACATTTTGGAAACATAAGTGTGAATACAGACATTTCACTAAATGAAATTCATATTCTATCGGTTCAAACAAAATCATGGGACATTAGCTCATTCATTAGGTATATTTCAAGCATAAGAAAATTCACATATAACAAAAGAAACGTCTTTCAGGTGACGGTCTCGAATATATAATTCAGAAGGCATTAAAAGAAATAATTAGATATTTATGCATCCTTCATGATGTCCTCATTATTTATTTCAAACTGTATTTTGGATTACAAGGAACTTTCACCGCCAAATATTTTTCTAATTTCTACTAGAAATTAATCGAAAACGAAACATTTCTTTCAACATTTTCAATTTCTTAGCAGAAATATTTTCATATATTCTGAATTTGAGTTGAAAGGGCTATCTACTTATTCTCATGTCCTTTTAAGAGTAGGACGTATACAAGGTGTGCCATTTGGCGATCCTGACAGGACATTTTTTCATCATCTGTGTTAGATTAATTTGGGATCATAATAGTGATATACTTCAATTGAATTTTGATTGGTTCAAAAATATTGATTTCAAAATTACAAAAAGTATCATCTTATTAGTTAGACATCAATTTTGTAATCCATGGATTTTTTTACCCAGTAAATATACTTCCAAGACTGATTTTACAGTGGATGATGAAACTAAGTTGAGATAAAGAGGTACTTGAGAATATTAGGCATGAATTTTTGGATTGGTTGGATGGATTGAGTGTTCTAATAAACGTGAGAACACCTAGATGGTTATAACCTGAAGTTGAGGTGCAAATGAAAGCATTCATCTTTTTTGCGATGCTCGCCAGAAAAGATGTACTGCTGTTATATTTCACAGAAATGAATCACACTTGTTTGATTTCAAGGAACATAATCGCGTCATTGAAAAAATTAACCATTCTTCGAATGAAGTTACTTGCTGTTATTTTAGGAGCACAGTTATTGAAGTACGTGCTGAATGAAATGCTGAATGAAGATGTGTAAGTCTATTGTTGGACCGATTCAACCATCGTATTGAGTTGGATCCAAAGAGAGGAACAATGAAAACCTTTTCTCTGGAATAGAGTTCAAGAGATTATGAGTTTGACAGCGAAGAATATGTGGTTTCATATTTCAGACGAAATGAATAGAGCAGACCTTCCTTCTAGGAGATGTCCTGCAAAACGCTCTGTGAAATCGAAATGGCCGAAAGGGCCCAAATTGCTCGAGGAAACTGAAGAGTGGCCTTTACGAAACTATTACATATTTGAATAAGATGTGAAAGAAGAACAAAGAAAGAGAGGTACCTCAATAATATCCAAAAATAGTTAATCTCATTGGAAGGATTTTGAGATTTCGTTTCAACTGTATCAACTCGAAAAACCAATACAAAGAAAATTTATCCCTGGAGGAGTTCGAGAAAGCATAAAAAATGTTGATGAAGGTGATAGAAAGAACAATTCGATGGTATGAAAGATGAAAGATTGACATCACTATGTCCCTTTCAAGATGAAGGAGGCCTAATTAGAGTCTAAACTGCACAAACAGAGCATTGGAAATGTTAATTCGAACACGATTTTCGTCTAACGGGAGCAAACGCGGCACCCAACGCGCTAACAGCTTCAACAATTTGTCACGAATACTCACAATTCTGAATTCATTTTGATATTATATGAAACATTCATCAATGCGCTGATATAAAATACAATATAACTATTCACCACAATGGATTAACCAGCATTATTGATGGAAAGCTCACGTACGAACTAAAATATTTTGACCAGAAGGTTTATGTGCATGGTCAAATTCTTGATATTATATTTTATTTCATCAACAATAACTGGCTGAGATATAAAAACTGAATTGACTTTTTTGTCTAATTATACGATTAAGGAGTACAACTATCTTGTCTTCGGTGAACATCTGTTTCTGTTCATTTGCTTGTATCGTAGTATCATTTTCAAGTAGCCATCATCTCGGCCCCAAAAACTTGGGTTGGAAATTAAATGATATTTCAGATCCAGTGCAAAATTTATTTCCACTTTCTCCAGAAATACTTTTGAGAAACATTTTTTCGTAATTGAATCTGATGACACTGCAAAAAATTTAATTATTTTGCTCGTCAATTTACAATGTCTGTGGAAAAAAAGATGAATTTTCTGTTTATCCCCTTCAAATGAGGCCCTATCAGATATAATACACTCAAATCAGTGTTTTTTTCAATCCTCGAAGCAATTTTGATATACACTTATTGTTATGTGCTTGAGCTCTACCTGCGATTCGATTTTCATCTTCTTAATCGTGAAACGCCGTCCTTTCATGGTTCTCTTCATTCTTGGAAGAGAAAAAAGTTACAGGAGAAATTTTTATTGTCAATCCTGAGTTAAATTATTAAATTTCTATTTCTATAAAAATTTTCCCAGACTACACTTGTTTGAAAAGCTGGAGATATATAACAATGATCACTGCTTGAATACTTGAGTAACCTTATATAGACATTTCTTCCCCCTTCATCAAAGGATTATGAATATTAAAATGTATACAATTTTATATTGGCTTCCCCACAACAAAAAATTTTTAAAATCCATGGTGGATTACTTTTCAAGTTGGTACTATAATTTTCAACATGACACTTGACATGACACATTCTGTCGCAAGTTGTCCTTCATTCTTATCATATATACCGGTCGGTCGGTAGCCAAGCGGTTCGGCGTGGATGCTTTTTTACTCACTCGAATTGTCTGCCGTGTTGGTCTGTGGTTCAAGCCCTAGTCTGAACGATCGATCTTCACTTGCTATCGTCCAACCCGTGTTAGGAATCACACGTTAAAAGGTAAGACCTCGTTAATCCTTAGCTCGCACAAGTTTCGAGTTTTGAGGGTTGTCGTTCATAGGGGTGCGACAACTGGTTAACGGAAAAACAGATTTCAAACAGATTGATCGAACCACAAGGTTCGATCATGTATTCCGTTGGTTATTAGGCTAATTAGTTTTATACAAAACAAATCTTAGAAATCTACTATGTCCTCGTTTTTCGATACTCCCTGTGACCTGACGAGTAAGTGATCGTCAACAATTCTATTAAATTCATAACCTCAAAATAAAAAAAAAACTTACTTTTCAATTTGATTACTTACTTCCAGGTGAGCACTGATGATGAAGAATTACGAAAGCGATTTGCAATAAGAATGTATAATTACACACTTCCATACAAAACTCTTCGATTCATTGATTCAAATAAATATATTCAGCTTCCCAAATCTATTCATAAAATATCTCAAATATTTTATTTGAGACCTGCATCAATTTTCAGTTTTATGCAAAATAATAGTAAATTGAATGTATAATTTGACTGGATTCACATCTGATTCACGTTGAAACGAATAATTTTCAATACGTCCAACAGTTATATCATTGGATTTATAATCGTTCGTCGAAACTTTTTTGTGTCCACATCAATGCTAGAGACATACAGTTGGATTCCATAAAACTCAATTGCACTTATTTTCTATGAAAATAATTTTCTCTAAAATCTAGTATTCAGCGACGAAGCTTGAAAATTATCTGTGAAAGAGATTTTAAATTACTTTTTCCTTAATAACAAAAGGCGACGGATGATTCGAAAAGTTGCGCTTTCATAATGCATTGCATATTTCCCGAATATTCTTGAATTTTTCCCACTCAAATTCTCCAGTCGTTCCATTGTGTGAAAATTAAAAAGGCAACTTTCCACCGATACTGGTTTGAGTATTTTATGTATTAAAGAGAACGATCAGGAAAATTAATCCGAATAGACATTTCCAATTTCATAGAGTGATCGATGATTTACCCAACGGAGTAAAAATAGTCAAAGAAAATAAAGGGGATTATTAATTTGAGCTTTTCCATGTGGGTAAATTAGGCGTGGTATAACAAAACGAATTTTAGAATCATTATTATAATAATTAAAGAAACAACAACAAACAGTACGCAATGTTTTCGTGTTCTCAGTCGAATAATTTGAGCGTGATGTATAACAATGCGGCGATAACCAAGTGACTTGTTTAACGCCTTGTCACTTGTTTGTGAATTCACTAAACATGTTTCTAGTCAGCAAGTAAATATTTTGCAGAATATACAGGGTCCTGTAACAATGGCGCGGTGTTCCATTTCTCTATTTAGGAAGCAGATAGGAATGTTAATTTCTATAATATCACCTTATTGCTCGAGCTCGACAAAATACAGATATTGGCGGTCACACAGGGTGTTCTATTTTTTCTGGGCGGATCCCAACTCTGTTTTTTTTTAAATGGCAACCTATATATTTCATCGCTTTTTCGGTTTCTACATAGAAAATAAAAAACACTTTATATTTATTTTCACTTATATTGATGGCTTTCGAGATATCCAGCACGACAAGTTTTATTCCAAAATTCAGGATATTTGATATTATGAAGTTGTGCCAAATCCAATTGATTATTTTTATCAAATATTCTACAGTAGTAACTCTCTCAAACGATATATCCGAAATCGACCTGTGATATACAGGGTATGATAATCCGCTTGCCACACATTGTAAATAAAAATTTGCAGAATCATCCTTATTTCAAATGGAACACCCTATATATTAATAATCCGTAAGGAGCGCCAACGAAATCTCTTCAAATTTCATTGAGGATTAAATAAGCATTTTTTTCGAAAAATGGTTGTTATTCCTGTTTCTATGCTATAACCTCGATGAAAGACTTTTTTCAAAGCGAAATCCATTTGAAGACTGATAAGAATATACAAAAGATATCTTGTTTCAATTTTGTACATTATAGCATGTCCAAACATGCCTATGATGCAAGTTGATAATGAATCTTTTATAAAATATGTTCAACATGTCTTCCATTTTCTTGAATGCAGAGCTGAAATCTATGTTCGAAATACTGTTCTATCCTTCGCAAGACAGCTGGTGTAATGCTGCGAAAAGCATTCGTTATTATAAGTCCCATATTTTCGAAAGAAGTTTGTGGCTCGACGTAAACCATATTTTTTATATATCCTCTCAAGAAAAATCCAGTTTTGTTAAATCTGGTGATCTAGCGGGCCACCGTACATGCCTATTTCGTCCTATCCATTTATTGGGAAATATTTCATTTCGATTATCTCTCACTTCTGCCGAATAGTGGACAGGTACATCATCATGTTCTAACCACTTTATATTGCGAAGGTCAAGAGGAATATCTTCTTACAAACCTGGTAAATCATTTCGTTAGAAATTGAGATACATTGTTCCATTCATATGTCCCTCAAAAAGGTATGGACCAATTACATATTCTCCAATGATGCCTCCCCAGATATTTATCGAACACCTATATTGATAGTCTACCTGTCTCAATAAGTGGGGATTTTCTGTCGAATAATAAATGTAATAAATATTTGTTTCGACGAATTGACCCATGGCCTAATTGCAAAATGTCACTCTTTTCTCAAAATCGGCATACAGTAGTTATTGATGTAATTGAACGTGGTATGGATGAAAGCCATGTTTATTCAAAATTCAATGCACTGATCTATCACTTATATCCACTATTTCACTTCTACTAGGATCTTCTTCATCAGCAACATTTTGATAAAATTAAAAAAAAAATTATATAAAACTATAGGACACGCTTTAATGTACAAAATTGAAACAAGATATCTTTTGTATATTCTTATCAGTCGTCAAATGGATTTCGCTTTGAAAAAAGCCTTTCATCGAGTTTATGGCGTAGAAGTAGGAACAATGACCATTTTTCGAAAAAAATGCTTAATTAATACTCAATGAATTTTGTAGAGGTTTCATTGGCGTTAGGGTATACATATATCCATTTAAAATGAAGATGATTCTGCAAATTTTTATTTACAATATATGGCAAGCGGCACAGGTCGATTTCAGATATATCGTTTGAGAGTTACCACTGTAGAATATTCGACCAAAAAAAAATTCAATTGGACTTGGCACAACTTTATAATTTTAAATATTCTGAGTGACAAATATTGGAAAAAAACCTGTCATGCTAGATATCTCAAAAACCGTTAATATTTTCGAAGTGAAGGTATACATAAAGTGTCTTTTATTTTCTATGTAGAAACCGAAAAAGCGATGAAAAATATAGGTTGGCATTTAAAAAAACACAGTTGGGATCCGCCCAGAAAAAACACCCTGTGTGACCGCCAATATCTTTATTTTGTCGAACTCAAGCGATAAGGTAATATTACAGAAATTTACATTCCTATCTGTTTCCTAAATAGAGATATGGAACACCACGCCATTGTTGCAGGACCCTGTATATTCTGAAAAATATTTACTTGCAGACTAGAAAGATGTTTAGGGAATCAACAAGTGACAAGGCGTTAAACCCAGTCACTTGCCACTTTGTTATCCATTACGTCCAAAGTATTCGACTCTGAGCTATTTTCAGAAAATGTGTTCAAATACAAAGTGTTACACAAACTCTTCAAATTCTCTGTAAAACATATTTTACAATAATGTGTCCTCAATATCAGTGATTCGATAAAGTAAAATAATACTAACATCATTTCATTTCATTTATTCATTTACACTCATAAAAATTATCTATCAGTAATGGTTTAGGTTTTTGATCAGTTTTGAAATCGGTTTAAAAATCTGCGATAACTGTTTTTCCAATAACCAGATATTTTCCTCCACGAACGACAACTCTAAGAAGTTGAAACTTGTGAGAGCTAAATATTAACAGAATTTACCTTTAGACGTGCGATTTCTAGCTCGGTGAATACACAATATTTAATATCAAAGAGTAATATATTAGACGACCGTATGTCAGTGCTTATTTTCTATCATTTGTTCGGACTTCCATTGTCTAATATGAGTCTACTATGATTCTAAATCCATGAAAAAATAAATTAAATTAGAATGAATACCTAAAGTATCAAGTATATTAGGCAATAAAACTTGAAATGAAAATACAATGAAACGATAAGAATAATCAAGATATATAATGAAAATGACCACATAGTAACAGGAAATCAAAATTATATGAATAAAATAATCAAAAAACTAAAGAGTAAACTGAAAAATTGAAAAAAATTCTAATCAAGTTACTTCATGATATTTCGATTGTAAGTATCCAGAATCGTCTTTGGGTGACGACAAGTTTCGTTTTATTGCATGATATAATTGATATTTGAGCTATACATTCTGATTTCATTAGTTCTTTCATAGATTTCGAATCATATTAAGATCATATTAGACAATGGAAGTTTGAAATAATTATATTCACCATGAAAGATTGTCAACCACTTTGAAACAAGTATGATCCTGTTTCACTGAATGAATTTTTCCAATGTGTCTGTTGCATATGAATATATTCCACATGGTCTAGTATATTAACTCAGACTTTCTCATTAGTCAGTGGGCTATGCTTGAAGACAGGCAGTGAAAAAATCTGAAGAAATTACCTTTAAATGTTCTAGCCCGTATCGTATATTATACCTACCTACACAGTAGGTTGAATGGACTGACGCCTATCAGAAAACAACTACTCCACTGGCACTCCACGAACGGCATTGGATTATATCCCACAGGCATCAGTGCAGGAATCTTTGCAGAAAATTTCCTGCATATGCAATTGGCAATAAAACTGAAAGAGTCGACCTTCAATTTTGAATTCCTCAGAATAAGGAAGAAACACTTTCTTATTTGTCAGTGGGCTATGTTTGAAGACAGGCAGTAAACAGATCTGAAGAAGTGAACTAGAAATGTTCAAACCCGTCTCGGATATATCTACATAGTAGACTGAATGAACTGACGTGTATCAGAAAACAACCACTCCACTGGCTAATACCACGAACGGCATTGAATTATATTCCACAGGCGTCAGGGCAGGAATCTTCACAGAAAATTCCCTACATATGTAATTGACAAACAACTGAAAGAGTCGAACTTCAATTTTGGAACGGGCACACTTGCAGACTGGTTTCGGGCTCTTTAGCCAATCGTCAGAGCAAGATAGTTGCCATCATCGACCTAAAGTCAATGATATTCCATAATTGAAAATCGAAATTCTTTCAGGGTATTTCATTCCTCGGCTTTATTTGGAGCGAATAACAAACATGTCACTTCTGGCTTAATGAGCTCTTAAAGTTTATAACTTGAATCTTTTTCCAACTTAGAAACTTTGAAGTGAGAAATTATCGTTGGACGTTGCTATTTCTTAACATACTCTGGTAAAGATATAGCAGGCGAAATTATCTAGGAACCCGTTACCAAAGATGATTGCCGAAGTAAAAGATATCCTGAACAAATGCGACAATATACTTATCTTTCAATTGAAACGGATCTCACAAGTTTCCAACCCAACGGTGTTAAAACTATATTTTCTTCAAAAACTCCACAAACTTGGAAAATCAATACGCCCAATCATGTCAGCTGTTAGATCTCCTACCTACCAAATAGCAACATAGCTCATGGAATTTGAAAGATTGCCTATCTCGGAACCAGGTTTTAGTATCAAAAACTCCTTAAAGTTTGTACAACATACAAAAAACATCGTTCTGCAAGAAGGTAAGATTTAAGTTTCCTTTGATGTTAGTTCTTCATTTTATGGCGTCTCAATTCCACCGGCCTTACAATACTTCAGGGAATTACTAGAGAAAAATTATTTCAATAATAATCAAATTGATAAATTTGTTTCTCTCACTAATTTTTGTATGAAACAATACCGTTTCCAGGTAGAAGGTTGCTTTTATGAGCAATAGGACTGACTAGTAGATAAGGCCACATTTAAAATCAACTTAAGACCTGTAGATAAGGCAACATTGAAAAATTAATTTAAGTCCTTCAAGACACAGGTACCTAGCAAAGGTATCTATGGCAAAAAAACAACATTGTATGTAGATTCATTTTAATCTTTCTCTTGGTGATTGGAACACGTGTCGAACTGTTAAAAATAACGGTTTGGTGTTGAGATAAAACTTCAGTAACATCAATAGAAGGCAAGTTGTAGCATTCAACTTCAACTTCTCAGTATGCAATTACCACACTGATATTTTCAGCTGAAATCCTCATCTAAGCTTTGGCAGAAAAATATATAGTCTATAGGCTGATTTTGGTAATTGTTATCGGTTTCAGTGAACTTCATCAAGAATTTCTGCCCTAGAACCAACTCCAAAAGTGCATTCCTGCAAAGAGAAATAAAATATATTGAATAACTTCTCCAGGAAAAATACTTATTCTTCATTGTTTTTTGCACCTACCCTTTCAACTGCAAAACAATGCATATATCAGGCGCCAAACTTGTTATAAGGAAGGTAACCTTGATTGGTTGCAAACTTGTGAATTAATCACGATTTATTCATCAGCATCCAAGTTGTATCCTTTATTGACTGTGACAGATTTAGTTTGGTTCCAGGTTTCTATGTCTGGTACGAATATATATGAGGAAAGAACTTACTTGTTATGGAGTGTACGAATAGCTAAATCGAACTGCTAGTAACACGATATAGGTTCTTCGTAAGTGGTTGAGCCAAACAGTAACACCGATTACCCAAAAATAGCCTGTTCCTGGAATGGTACAAATGTCACACTTCCAACAATGTTGACATTACCGGGTGATTTCTCTAGGCTCTCGTAGGTAGAGTGAGGAAGATTTCTGGTTGTAGGCGGCAAGAATAAGAAAGATTGGGGGTGGAAATAAAAAGGCCTGAAAGGAGAATTCGGTCAAATAGACATATCTTTCTGCTTATACTCGATAAGAAGATCCTTACCGTAGATGATGGTTTCTAGAATCCACAAATTTGTTGAGCTGAAACACCTGCTCAGAAAAAGATAACCAAAACTTCTGCTTGATGAAAATTAAAAATAAACCTTTTTTTCCTTTAAAGATAAAGATTCTTGTTCCAAGGTCGAGCTTATCTGATTACCCTAAAGAACATGTAATTTGACAACAAGAAATAGTCACTAAAGGAATGAATAATTGTACAAGGTAGTTCCTATGAATTTATGTACAGAGGAATTGTACTTATTACCAGTATTGAATGCAATTTATTTATTGGTATATATTTTGTGAAATAAATATTAAACGTATGTTGGTATTGAGTATGTCTTTTGTGATAACTTGTGACAACTTGCCGGATGGATCCTTATTTTGATTGTGAAAACAGTCTTTGAAATGAATCGAAATTTGTTCGTTTTTTTTTCAGACTCTTCTGATATTTTTTTGGAAATGTTCAATTAATTTATGCACCGTACAAAATTTTCTTCATTACATTGCTACATCTGAGCTGACAGATCGTCTTTCTCAATATAGGAATTCGACGTTAACATAACCTTGCTGAAATAAAATGAGTAGCTCATTAGCAATGATTTATAGACAGCCAAAACTGAAAAATTCGAAGTGAACCTTAAGCGGATACAATAACTCAAACGCCATGCCTGTTCGTTAGCGTATTTTTCAATAGAAGATTCATAATCTAAGTGAAGCCTGATTAAGAATCCCAATTTTCTTTCACTCGATTTTTCACGATATTTCTCGAATTTATTATCTTCAATTTTGAAAGGTTTATTGAACAAAGCCATTATGTTACAGAATTTATACATTGTTGGTCGTCGAAAAATTTGTGAAATAATATGTTTGAATAATAGAAACCGTGGTTATTATGTATCGTAGTATATTGAAATACTAAATAATTCAATCATTCCATTATTTTTCATTCCTAATGAAACATATTAATGAACTGGAAGGGTTTTTAGGGGAGAATGTTCGAAGTACAATCTGAATAGGAGAAAGTGATATAATTCAATGTTCATTTTGAAGTAATTATGATTTCAATAATATAATGATAATATGATTTCAATGTGATTTGAAATCTCTTAAACAATAAATAAAATCAAATCAATAATTAAAATGATTAGATTCAAATATCAGTTCTATTGAGAAATAAAAACGTGAAATGAAATTACAATAAAATAAAATCAAGCAAAAAAATTCAAAATTGCAGAGATAAAAATGAAATTGAAGAAAGAAAAAAAGGTTTCAAACCAAATTATCTTGAAATTTTTTTAATTTTTTTTAATTTCATTTTATTGTAATTCCATTTAACGTTTTTATTACTCAATATAATTGATATTTGTAGCTTATCATTTCAGTTTCATTTTAAATT
>WOGP01003534.1:0-15052 GCA_015342065.1 Leptinotarsa undecemlineata
GATCTACACATCCATGTATAGAGTTACTTATTTGCAAATTGATTACTTCCTTCCTTTCTTTGGAAGATTCCCTTATCCTCTTTTTTTTTGTATCAAGTTGGAGTAGTAGAAAGCCAAAAACTTTCTTTCTCAGAGATAAATATCAACTTGAAGGTAGATGAAAAAAAGTCACATTACTATTCATCTATAATTGCATTCATAAACTAAAAATAAATACCATTCTACATTGTAAATTCAAAAACATAAATAAAATTATCTACATTCTTCAACTAACTAACCTTGTACAACTAACGGCAAGATTTGGTTGAATAAAAAAATGTAAGTCATTACAGATTTCCAAAATTTAATTAACAAATATTTATTATTGACGGATAAAATGTATTTTTGGAGGATTCTCGGATTTTCAAGACTAGTTTTAATGAAGTTTTCATAACCATTAGGAAACAACTGTGTCGAAATATGTCTCCTAAATGTAAAGATGTCATTCCGAAAAAAGTTATTATACTAGGTGGAAGGGGAAGTTGGAAAAATATATTCTCAACATAGTTACAGAATTTCATATCCTTTCAGAAAAGTTCAGCAATTTTACCTACAATTGTTTTAAATACAAAAAGAAATATACTTCATAGTAGCACCGATTTCTCAAGAAATATCTTATATAGTACGGAATATTGAAATTAATTATTTCACTTGTTTTGTACACAATCAAACCAAACCAAACAATATTTCATAAAATGTAACAGTATGATAATGTAATTATTAGAAAGTTCAATTTATATTGATTACAATTGTTATCAACCATCTACTGATTTAAGGACTCCTCTTCTCTAAGTTAAATTTGATTCTTATCAAGATCAAATAGGTAGTTGCTTTACCTAATAAAATTTAAAACAGTTTTCAAACTAGAAACATTTTCTCTCACACCAGAACTGAAATAAGCTTCTCGACGCATGTTTCTCTAACCAAATTGGTGTAATAAACAGATAGTAGTAGAAACTGTGCAATATTTAATGAGAAAATAAACCCTCGATGTCAGAGACCAAAAATATTTACTCAGAATTCGCCCATAGAACTGGATGGAGAAAGTGCCATATATTTTTGACTACTTGACTCTAGTGAAAGGCCGTAAAGCCAAAGGGGGAGTGTGTAAGTTTTTCACAAAGTTTAGGATGTTGTATAACATGTGAAAAACATGTTATACAAGCGAGTAGTTTCATTAATTGACTGAAAGAAAAAAAGACAAGTCATTCAAAAAGTTCATTAAGAACAGTGAGAACTCGTATACAGAAATGGACTGTAAGGACATTGTAATTGTTCTATTTTGTTCTGATTCGGAAAATTTTAAAATGCGTTGATGTAATTAATATACAGTGCCTTCATTTCAAAACTTCCCATCCCTAGTACTTCGTTTAGCAGGGAGAATTTGCCGTAGGCAAAAAATACGTCAATTTAGACATCGCGGGGAAGTTTAAAACCAGTGCCAGTGGTAGTTTTCTAAACGGGGTTGAGTGAGGATTTTTAAGATCTTCAAAATGATGTGTTAATGATAGGGGGGTACTGGCACTGGTTTTAAACTTCCCCCTCGATATCTAATTTGACGTCTTTTTTGCCTACGACAAATTCTCTCTGCTAAACGAAGTACTAGGGGCGAGAAATTTTCGAAATGAAGACACTGTATATGACCCGTAGCAGCACAGCAAAATATGATGAAGACTACAGGGAACACATACAAATATTTTCAAGCCAAAAATGCTGTGCCTCCCAAGTATGAGGCTGGGTTGATAACTAGTAACACCACTATGTTGTCATTCCAAATGAAACAGTTTTAAAATGTGTTTTTCCATTAACTGAGTGTCGTTTCTTTACAAACTTCAACATTCGAATGCGAAACTCGTGCGACTCGAGGATCATCGAGGTCTCACATTTTAATATATGGTCTCCCTACAGTTGGGATCGAACCAACATTCACATACTGGTTGATTGAATGAGTAGAACAAATCACTCATGTTGATACGACTTTAAAATTATTTTTGAGCTGACTGTAATCAGTTTTCATGCAGCTGAGTTTATGTTGGGAGGTCACTGCAAGTGAACAATTTCTGCGCATTGTTATAATATCGTGCATAGTACATAGTGTATTGGAAAACAAAAAGAACGATTACTGTTGGGAGGTCACTGCAAGTGAACAATTTCTGCGCATTGTTATAATATCGTGCATAGTACATAGTGTATTGGAAAACAAAAAGAACGATTACATCAACAACAAATTAGAGAATAGTCATAGTCAACTGTGATTTTTTTAAATGAATAATGAAATACTGGACAACACACTCCCAGTCCCAGGAAAATATATTGTCCTGCCACTATTTTTATGATGAACAGGCTGTCCAAGCTGGTTACGGTGCCAGAAACGGCCAATAAACTCCATATGAGATCGCTCTTAGCGAATTGGAACTGAAGAAAACCAAGGCATACTTATTGGTCAAGAAGGTTATAGCCATAGTGTTTTGGGATACCAAAGGCATAATTCACATTCAAAAACACACTTCAATGTGCCATTTCCACTAGAAAGTTTACAAAACTGGGACACGTGTATTGTGACGCCTGAAGATGCTATTGTATAGCGAAACACATGTCGCTGTTTTGTGACCTTCCAAGTGGAAATCCCACTTTAAAAGCCCCACCGCCGGACTGCCAATTTAAAGTGCAAACGATCATATCAGAATCCCTAAAATGCACCGTATTTTCTTGTATGAATTATTCCTTAGACTTGAATAAATGACTTGATGGTGAGGAACAGATGCTTATTTTTAGGAGCTTCAGGTGTCTTATTATTTGTAGGGCATAATATTGAAAAATAGTTGAACGAAGAGCTCAAAAGAAGTTACATTGAGAAATGAAATTATTTTTAGCGAAAAAAATGTGTGTTCTTTTGCTTAGGCCCTTATTACCTCATCTTCATATTCATGAAATAAGACGCATCAGTCTAGTATATCTAAACATTTTCAATATATTTGCAGACCAGACCAGCTGAGATATAATTGAATAGAATTCAATTCTTGAGATTTCTAAAATTATTATTATTTTTTGTCTGTGGGTTGTCAATCATACATGTTATATCCCTCTAACAACACATACCATAATAGTTCGTACTGAAACCTCTGGTCTAAAATAAATCTATTGAAAACACTTTCCCAACACCACAACAAAAATTACAGTCTCTTGACACGCGGGTTTCGCTAACCAAGTTAGCATCCCCAGGAGATCATTATGACGTGACATAACAGAGATGAATTTTGTTTCATAGTGATAAAATGTTTGAGTAAGAGCTATTTATTCTTCTATATAAATATGATGGTTACAAATTTCATAGCATACGAAAATTTTACCCTGAAAAATACTATAATTTCTAATTAGCAACGTGTCTGAAGCTTGTATCGAGAAGAGCTACATACGTATAAGAAAATAAATATTTTGAAATGAAATCTTAAAATATTCATCATTCATTCAGACACGTTTTGATCTCTGTTAGAGTATTGTACACGGGGTGTTTTTTGCCCTCTTGGGGCTTTGTTCGCGAGATGGATTTGTTACTAGTTAACAATGTTTCTCTCATCCAAGGGTTTTATATATACGCAGTTGAACTGCGATGAAATTGATTCAGTCCCAGGAACTTTGCTATCTGGGTCGGATCTTTCTTGCACTGATAAGAGGTAATACCTCGAAACCGCGGTCTGCAGGTGATCTACGATCTTGCATAAATATATGTTACCCTGAAGAGCCATATGCCTATAACAGGGCCCCCCTTATATCATTATATCTATATAACATACTGTTGAAATCATAAATGAATAAACATTTCTCTCTCTCAATATCTGTCTGCTATAGTTCAAAATCCAGCGTGATATTAGCCGGAAAAGTAGTTGTCTTCCGGCAGGCATTAACCAGAACCAACGGTGTAGTTAGTTCGGAGAGATGAATAGTTTGAGATATTTATTTACTTATATCTACTTATTAGGTTGAAACTGAAATTGGGCTTCAATTTTTATACCATTAATTATTTTCGATAAAGTTAACCTATTCACCTTACCATTACTTTTCGAGTTTTCGAATCTTATTTTCATTGAAATTTTTCCCAATCTCATACAGTCATACTCTTCAAGCAAACGTTTGATTGGGACTTGTTTCAATGTATTAATTGTATTCCTAACTCCTTGTAAGGCGACTTACATCTCAAAATCTTGAGCACGAGTATTCTTAACAGTTCAATCAATACTGAATTTCAACAATCTAATATGTTGCACGAGAAAGGAACCACAAATATAAAAATTGTTTGAGATATGCCATAACATACAGTATTGCTGGGCTTGCTAAGTACATCTCCTAAGAATAATCTCATTGCATTTATAGAAAATATTGCAAGAACAAGTGCTTCAATGACTATTCTAAATTTCGTTTATATTATTTTGAATGTCGACTATAAACAGTTTATGTAAGTCTACTGCACATATCGTCTAGTTGGGGCTTGAAATAAGCCCTGATTTGTGGACGTTTGGTTTTCATCGTTGGCGTTAAAAGCCCATTTTGGATGCTGAAGTTGTCCGGATGCAGGTAAATATCTTTAACCTGAAACAATACAGATATTTATTAATAATGAATAATTTTTTTCAAAAGTTCATCAACTTTCTCTCAATTGGAAGAAAGTGAAATATTAAAGTGATAATAATAAAACTAGAGCCAACAAATAAGAAAAAAAAAGTTGCGACTAATATTATAATGGCTATACATGAGAGTTCTAAGCATCGTGACTGCGACTTCAACATAAAAAAAAATTCAACATGTAAAAATTTTGAGTTATAGTTATTTTTATTCTATACACAAATTTTCACATATTATAGGGAAATATAAGATCAAAACAAGAAAAAAACAATATATTTTGAGACTTTATTTACAATACACATGAAAAAGCATTCAAATGAAGTCTTTTATTTTTTTTTTGGGAAAGAAAGTTTTTGGCTTTCTACTACTCCATCCTGATATAAAAAAGAAACGAGGAAATCTTCCAAAGGAAGGAAGTAATCAATTTGAAAATAATTGACTCTATACATGTGTCTGAAAGTTACTTCTTTGCATGATCTACACATCCATGTATAGAGTTACGTATTTTCAAATTGATTACTTTCTTCCTTTCTTTGGAAGATTCCCTTATCCTTTTTTTGTATCAAGATGGAGTAGTAGAAAGCCAAAAAATTTCTGTTCCAAAAAAGGAAAAAGATCGTTCGAATATTTCCTTTTTATGTACAGGAATGTTTAGCACTGTCTTTATAAGCAAATTCAGGTTATGGATATCTGTTCTATAACACAAATGTTCATATAAGTAGGGAGAATTCCTGTATTGAATATGCATGTTGCATAAAAACGTCAACGATTAAAAAAATTCAACCACGGCAAATCTGCAAATTTGTGTGAAATTCTGGACCTTCTTCTGATACCAAATATTAACCTGATACAAGAGTTTTGAACTTTTTGTATGCGACACCTGTCGTTCTTGTCTTAACATGAATGATACAACAGCGTCACAGTGGTTAAATTGAGATGAAACTAATGAATCACATAGCATTTTCTTGACATACACATTCAAATATTGTGTATGGTGATATATGAGTATCAATGATGAATAAGCAAGTTTGAGTTTATAGGTTATATATTCATGAAATCTTAGTTTATGATCTGAAATCAACCCCAAATTTTTCGAATACGGTCTAAATGGTATCTCAGAGTTTCCCATTTTGAAGCTGTAGTTTTTTACTTCTTTCCTGTTGCTATCACTTCCAAAAATAATAGCTACTGATTTGTTTGGATTGATTTTCAGCATATGAACAGAATCAAAATGGTGGCTTCATATTTATCTATAGCTCTAATTTATGTCATCTACGTCCTTTAATAATGCTGTTGCACATCTGTAAGCTTTCCTTAAACCTAATTGTTTGTGTGGCAAAATATTGTAACGACTAATTGAATGGCGCATTTGATTTTCCACTACTTTCTCTATAATTTTGGAAAATGTCGAAAAAATACTTATTGACCTTTATTCATTAAAATTTTGTGGTTGATTATTGTTTGGTGCAAATTTCCATGCATCAGGAAAATAACTTTGACTCAATGAAAGGACAACAAATTTTTATGATAGTTATATTGATTTCACCTACACCATATGCTTCCCATTTTATGCTATTTATGATGCTGAAAGTTTCATCTTCAGTAGTTGGTGTAAAAAATGAGTTGATCACATATACCTTCTTTTCTGTTCGTGCCATAAATGCGCAGTAAGTCTTCATCCGGTGAGATATCTCTTTGAGACATAGTTGAAATAAAATCGTTAATAGCTTCTATATTTTTCAAGTTGCCAGAGAATTCTTTATTCTTACTTTTCGCAACTTAATTTCTCAAGTTCCTGCCATCCACCCTTACTATGAGTATTACATAGTTTGTAATTTAAGTATGCCCTTTTCTCGTAGTATAATTCCTCAATTGGTTATATTAATCTAAATGGTGTGATAGTTTCGACTTCTTGAATCGAGTTAATGCTTTGTCTCTCAATGTCTGCATCAGTCTTATGTTTTCAGCTATCCAAGGAGTGTAATTTTGTTTCTTCAAAAAGATAGTTTTGTTTTGGTGAATGACAATTAAGAGTTGTGATCCTTCCACCCGTTATGGACTGAATTCATTAGGGTCCGCTAGTTTCTTCATGGCATTTCCAGTCTTTCTTGGCTCCATCACTGCCTCAAGTGTAACCTGACTGTCTGTAAGAATAATGATCCGCTTATTTTGTTGAGGCCTCAAATATTATTTTCTGTGCATTGAAAGAATGTCTAGAAATATCTTCAAAAACACTTTACCGTTTGTGACTTCTATCTGTGACGCCATCTGTTCTATGAATGTGTTAGTATTCGTTTCTGTACGTCTTGTACTGTTTCTATTTCTGCTGATTCCTTTCAGCTCTGTTGATTTTGAAATCTGAATTGGTCTGCCTTTGTTTCCTTCGTTAAGATAAGATGCGAAAGGGGTATATTTAAGTATTTCCAATGCTGATGTTAGTATGGCTTTGCATGGCTTCCATTATTCCCAAGCAAGTACAATTTTGCACTTTGCCTAATATGTTAATAGCAGGTACCACATGAATTTACATGGGTTCAACTATCATTGAGTTTAGTGAATAAGTGATATCTAGTTCCAATCATTCGGTAAATGTAGCAAACCTAGTATTTTTTTAATCTGCCTAAATATTGTTTTCGTGGATTTAGTATCGTTCCACGATATTTCATTGTAATTTTCCCATCATCTTCTTGTTGTTGGCTGCTCTTCGGTCTATCTTTAAATGATATTCAGGGCCCTCACTATATTATTGTATTGAACCTAGAATGGAATAAGTTATTTGATTATTACCGACACTGAAGCGTTGGGGTAGGTAAACTTGTCTTTATCCGGTGTTTTTTAGCCAGTGATACGTCCTTAAAATGCCCATGTAGTAGTTTTTCAGGAATGGATTTAAAAGCGTTTTCTTTGGTTTTTTCTAGAACTTATCTATCCCAGTTGTTGAAATACTCAAAGATCTTGATTCAACCCTTGGAATTGTTTTAAATTTTTTTCTATATATAAATATATTAATCGTCATACCCATACCAGTACGAATTGATTCTCAAAATCAAATTCAGCAAGCAGGGTATATTAGAAAAGCTTTTGAACATCTTGAATAAGTTTAAATTGCTTGTTGATTGCTTTCATTTAATGCTTGTTAATTGACTTTATTATTAATCGTATACGAAATTCAAATATCATAAAACATATTGAAAATATATTATAAAATTGGTTCATGGAACTATAATTAATTTTTATAGTCTGATCACCAGTATGTCTTTTGGAAATAAATGATATTGACGCAATGGATTGATTTTTTTATGTTAATTTCATGACAATCTATTGTATTAAAAAAAGGTTTTCAAATCGTTAAAATAAATGAATTTTATTGTTCTGAACGTTTCGAAGTGTTCTGAAACTTTCCAGAAAACTTCATTGGAATCAAGCTAGGCTGTTATCCATTGTTTTTGTTGAATGGGCATTTTGTTGAAACGATTTTGAAAAAATAGTTTTATCAAAAATGACTATCAATGTGAGATTCTTTTTGAACGGTCACTTCAAATATATTTATAACGGAAGTATAATAGTCCTGAATTGGTGTACAGGGTGGGCCATATTGGAGGTCAAATTTTAGGACAAACTCAAAGGTGAAAATCGCATATCGATATCCATCATCATTTCTGAGTTACAGCCTTATTTTCGAAAACATTTTTTTTGTCAAAAATTTCTTGCTTTTATAGAAACACTTCCGAAGCACTTTTTTACGTTCATTTTTTAAGGACAAAACACAACCATTACAGGAAAATTCTAAGGCGATCTCAGAGTTTATTCTACATAAAAGCAGGTCTCCAGTTGAAAGAGTTCTCAAATAGTGAAGTTCGAGGTGTACTCAGTTGAATGATTGAAAATACTCATTTTTTCATATGAGATATCAATGGTTATTGATGGAAAACTACTTTATCTGTAAAAATTTTATTTGAGCAGTAAATACGCTCTTTAATTAGTGGTTTTTTTTCAAACACTTTCACAATGAAGTATAAGAATTATGAAGAATGGGATACGTTAATCTGCTTTATACAAACCGGATATAAGTCAGAAGCAGCAAGCGATTTGTATCATGAGAGGAATCCAGAGAGATGACAACCTTTTAAAGACATATCCGCAAGATTGCGACACAACCTAATTGATAGTGGTTGAATTGAAAAGAAAACGCGAAAGTTATATAAACCAAATATGGATGAGAAGTTGGAAGAAATAGTATTTTTAGGAGCTGTTGAAAATGATCTCAAAACGTCAAAGCCAAATTTGAAAATATCAACAAGCCTACCAAGAACAAACGTAAACACGATTTTGAAAAAACACAAATTCAAGCCAAACATGACCAGAAAAGTTCAACTCTGAACTCTGAAGAAATATATTCTATCGTTTGTTTTATAATTATTATTATTTATTGAATTTTAATTCATCAGTTGTAATTTTTATCAGTTATATTGAAACTATACACTATGCACTATGTTGAATGATTTGCTCTAGAATAGATAAAATCTTATCTGCACGCACGTCGCCAGTACGTTAGTATCTCAGGAGTAACTGAGAAAACGGTGACCACTTGTAATTCTGATTATCCTGATATCAGTGTAGGTGTTCCACAGGGGTCAGTAATGGGCCCAGTATTGTCCCTAATATATGTAAATTATATCGTTAAAGTGAACCCATCCATACATCTCACATTGTATGCGTACGATAGGTCCATACTTATTTCCAAACAATCTAATTATTCTCTAGAAAAAAGATGTAATGAAGTTCTTCCTTATCTCTATGACTAGTTCAGCATGAATTCATTGCATCTAAATGCAGAAAAAACTCAGTCAATACATTTTCACAACAAAAGACAAAAACAAGTGCCCACCATTCAGGTAAATGTTTTGGAAAATGTATCGTATGTAAAGTTTTTGGGCCTTTACATTGATGAGTGTTTTGACTGGAGGAGATACTGGGAATCAGTAATTTCTAAACTTAACTCTGTAAGCTATCTATTCAGAAACATGAGGTCAGTTTTAACGGAAAAACAACTGCACAGGTCGAATCCCGACTAAGATACGGAATATGTTTTTGGGGGGCATCGACTTCTTTTGATGATGTGTTCATATCGCTGAAGAAATTGATTGGTTGTATCGCTGGTGACTCTCGTACATCTAGTTGTAGAACTTTTTTAAACATATCAAATATTACCCTTGCCGTATTTGTACATATTTGAAGTGTGTGTTTTTGTATTTTGGAATTTAAACTCTTTAAAAACCAATAAACAAATTGACAATGTTAATACAAGACAGCGGAATGATTTACATGTGTCATTTTCAAGAACTAATCTTTAATATAGATCACCCACTGTAACTGTATACAGATTGTACAATAAACTTCTCCCCGAAATTAAATCATGTATAACAATCGAAGCATTCCAACATTGTCCCCGGAAGTACCTGTTGAATGGTGGATTTTATTCTTTGGAATAGTTTTAGCCTTCAGTTTTACTTTTGTGACAAATTCTACCCATGTATCAGCATGTCTTTAAAAGAAAATAAAGTATTAAAATTATTTTTTTTTATTATGCGTTTTAAATACTGCTATGAAGAGCTTCCTCAACATTTGATAGATATTACTGAAAAATTTCTTTTTGTTTTATCGCCGCGTCGCGTCTTCCAAAGCCTACTTGATCAAAGTGAGTGTTTCAGAGTCTACATGAAAAAAATTTTAAAGTTCTATATTTCAAAAATGACTCTAGAAAAGTATCAAGTGTGCTACATTTTTGGAAAGGTAATATTAAAATATTCATGAATATATTGGATGTCCTATTGAGAAAATATGTTTTCCATCTTTAACTATTGATATCTCACTTGAGAACAATGAGGTTTCACACCATTGAATTCTACTTAGAAAAGTGTCTCTACTTAGAAAGTTTGTTTTGTAGAAACAACAAATTTTTGACAGAAAAAAAGTTACAGAAACTTTACGAAAATGCACATTTCCGAAAAACATGCTGTAATTCAGAGACGATGATAGATATTGATATGCACTTTTCACCATTGAGTTTATCATGAAATTTGACACTCAGACACATTTATCAGTTTTCATCTATCTTGAAAACAGGAGTTTTCCTTCAAAAGTGTCCAATTTGGCGACTCTGTACAAATCAGTAATATCGAGAATGCGCTGAAACAAGTTCCTAACTTCCAACAGCCAACAGCATCAAAAATGCGGAATATAAATGAGAATATTTCTGGAACCCTTCTTGAAACATTTTCGAAAAATTCATAAATGTCTCCAAATGGCATTTTCAATTCTATCGACACCCATTCGAGTCTTTCAAATTACAGTGCGCCACTGCCTTCAAAAGCCTTCATTTGAATCTCTTTGCGAAACGAAAATTAAATTTATACAAATCCTATTCCATCTCCTATGGAAATCCACTAAACCCGAATGAGAAGCAACATTTTAATGAAATTACCGACTTCTTCAAACATTCTTCATTTTTTACCAAAAAATACTCATTTGATGGAAAGATCTGGTCGGATTTGACATTGTTATTTTCTGGAGGTTGAACTTTCTCGACAACTTCAAGCTTATATAGGTAAAACTTTAATGTAGGTAAGTAATTGAATCAGCACGGGTTTGTCCTTCTGTGTTCTGAACAAGCTCGGATCTAATTTGATTTACCCGAATGTACATTCATGTATGTAAGTTACAAAAGGTGCATTCTATCAGGAACTGATAAAAAAAGACATTCCCTGAAAAGAGTGTTTTCGCGAACAACTGCAATAGTCTAATTGCTGATTCATACATCAAATTCTCTGTTTCCAATTTTTAGTCTGAAAGTTGTCAAAATACAAAGCAACTCATTCTAAAGTAAAAGAAAAAGTACAAGTTTGTATTGAATCAGGCAATACAGTTTTGGAATCAGTTTTCTTCCATATTACTTCCTTCTCACGGTAGGTTGAAAACTTGATAATTATTCATTTATTCACGAATGGACAGAAAACAAAAATGAAAATCTTTCCAGAAGTGTCCTATGAATATTTATATGAAAGTCAAAATGAATCCAACCCAACACACCAGAAATTCAACCATGCGTCATCAGGAGATGAACTATACCTACATAGTGGGCCATCAAAGAAGTATGGTACTGTAGAAGTTTTTCTTCTGCGTAACCTCAGATGAAAAACTCTAATGGGTTAAATCTGGCGACCTAGCTGTCCAACAAATATCGGAATATCAATGAATTGACCTTCCATTGAAAATATTTCCAAGATTTTGCCTTCCCTCCATCGTTCTATGATATGTTGCGCCATCTAGCTGGTACGACACCTGTTGCCATTCACGTCGAAGAAAATCATACAACTGATTTTGTAAAAAAATCAGATATCGTTGACATGTTATAAAATGTCAACAAAAAAGTCAATTTTTTTATTCTTGTGAATGCCGCACCAAACGCTAGTTTCAGAATAATATCGATTGCCAGTTATGATCGTAAAGTGGAGATTGAACTTAATCCATCATAGAACATTTTTGGAAGACACTGCTTCGTCATAAAAAAAATATTTTCCCAGTCAAGACAGGATTGCATTCTAGCTTTTCTTAGATGACAGAATACAACTCCAGTCATTTATCGTAGGCTCCAGGTATGGATATATCGTAATTTATATGAATGAAATTGTTTTCGTTCAAAATTCGTTAATTTCAATGTTATAATATTAATTTTTCGCAGAGATAATTTAGGTTTTTTCATTGCAGATAACATTACATTTGACTTCGTCTGAAAGATCGTATTGAAAATCTAGATGAAATTATAAAATTCATGAAAGCTATAGGGCTGTACTCAAAACAAATTCCATAATTCCCATTACTGATGTATGTTTTATATTTTTTCTGGAATTCTGTTGTTGAATAAAATATAATAATTATAATAATTATACCGGCTTTATTATTTCATAAACGAAAAAAAAAGCAATCTAAATCATGTATTCGAAGTGAAATGAAGGGCAAATTTTATTGTTCATAATGCATTATCACGTAAAATGATTCACGATAAGTTTCATAATTATTACCTACGACTTACACAATTCCTACTTTTTCTTTCACACTAAATTTTACCAACATGAGAACAAATTTTATTTGACGTTCACTGTCAATCATCAAAAATCATTTGTTTTTTCACTTACCTACATTTGAATTTGCATTATTAATGTAGAATAATGATTTTTCGTATAATTCAATGTAATTACATATTCGAAGTTTTCAGTTGTAATCAACTTTTCTCAAAAACAATTTTCGATATTGTCAAAAATAAATCTCTTGATTCAAATTCATATTTTTTGAGAAGCCACGTAGGTATTGAAACAAATTAAAATCTGATGGTTGCTTTTCGGGATCAAGACCATGGTCGAACTTTCTATATTGAATAACATTTTTTCGTAAAATCAACAATTAAAAAAGAGATAATTATGATCGCCTTAGTTGGCGAAACCCGCGAATTACATCGTACCACCTCAAGGGAGAAGAGCTTATCCAGCATCGGAGACGCCATTTCATGCTGATGTTGCTGAATCGACCCAAATACTCAACTCCACTTATATATTAGTTAGTTGCTAGATTTCATACAGTTAACATATTTGTGATTTCGAATTTTCACAGTTTGTACTCAAGATATATTTTTTTAAAAGTGACTTGGTATGTAAGTTGATATATTTGGCGCAGTCGGTAGGATAACCCGATTTGTTCCGAATCGTTCGTTCGATTTTCGTTTCTATGATTAACTGATTTTCGAATTGACATCAACTTGGTATATCGCTGTTTCGACTTTCTGTTTCGAAGTAGCTTCTCTACTACCAAAACACCCAGTTTATCGCAGACCCGCACTCAGCCTGTCAAGGAGCGTATAATCGAAATTTGGGACCAACATAGCCCGAATTTGCAAGGAGCAACGGCCTGGAAAAGACAAAATCGCTTAAACAGTCATCGACCTTATAGAAGGATAAGTAAGAAATATGCACACAGTCGCTATCATACTTTTGTTATTACAACTGTTCATGGCTTTTGACGATTCAATCAATTTAAATTCGCCTTCAACTAACTCATATATACTTCAAAATCCTAGTTCTAGTCACACCACCCATACACATACAACTAATTCTATAAATTCACCTCATAATCAATGAATAATAATGAATCAATTCAGAGCAGAATACCTCACCTGCACTCCTGAATTTGATTGTAACCCTATGACCTCATAAGATTCCTTTCAGTTAGCGAATCAATTTTAATTCAGTTTTACGACAGTGCAAACCCCAATAACTTCCAGAATATTTTTTTGATGAATTCCGTTATTCCCTAATTCAAGGGCAATACCAAAACTTCAGTTGGCATTCAAGGTGCAAAATAATGGAAAGTTTGGAAAGATATTCTTACTAGAAATTGAGATGAAGTTTTCCTTAATAGAGACATTGTAATGAGTAGACAATCTAATAATGAAATTGCTGAAAGTTTTTACGATAGATGCCTTAATATCTTGAATTTGGTTTCATGAAACTACAGATGCGGCTAAAGAATTCAAATGGAGGGTATACTAAAGTTTAGCTCTCAAAACATTTTTATCAGGACTCAAAAAACCTTCAGGTACTACAATTAGATCCATGAAGCCTATTTCCGTCAACGAAGCATTACATTATGTCATACAAGAAGATTAGCAACATCCATCCGCCTTCCAGAAGAAGCCTCCAGGAATCCATAGTCACAAAAAGTTCAACTTCTTCACTAATCCTCCGAAGTTGAATCTATGAGGGAAGGAATTACATCGTATCACCCCGTGGGTTAGGCCACCTATCGGGCGCATCCCCAGGTGACGGATAGGGGAACGATCAGCAGACTGGAGACCCTGTCCGGGAAGTCAAAATGGCCTTATGGACGAAGTCGCCGAACTTCTGGTCAGTGGCAGAAATAAGTAGGGGGAGGAGAACTGAAACCCCACAAAAGCCCATGCAAAATATGCCACCATGAACCTGCCTACCCAAGCCAGGGTGTAAGGGATCGTGCCAAGAGCTGAATGACCGCAGGGTGATATGCGGTCACAAACAATTCCTTTGGGAAACTGGGCGGAACCTCATTGTATTCAGCCAATCTCTAGTAATAAGGGGCTCTGCCTGAGGTGACCAACTCGTTCCTAGCTACTCGTAGGAAAACACATGAATGAAATAACAGAAACAACAAAAACAAAAACCAATCCCTAGGCTGGACAGAAGTGCTCAGCTTAATATGAGGCAGCAAGGGCTCTTCCTGCGGTGAGCGCTGAAAGTTCCGCCTTGAATGAAGGCAAGGAACCGGCTGCCCCGGTAGGAAAGCTTCCTCACTTGTGCATCTACAC
>WOGP01003535.1:0-15051 GCA_015342065.1 Leptinotarsa undecemlineata
AAACAGGGTGATACCTACCTGCTCTTTATGAAACGACATAATTTTGCAATGCGGACTAGGGAAGTGACAGAATTTATTGACGGATCACCCTGTAGCGCTTTTGAATACTTAATGAGATTTTATTACTCTACACTCTTTTGAAATAGACTATAGAGTAATAAATAGTTTATGATAGTGGTTGTTCATATTACCTACCCTCATCAACCCATAAATAGCACTTATATTCCAGCTTACCCAGTCAAACACAAGCGTTTACATTTTTTTTTATATATTTATGGACATTCATTTGATATTGTACATTTGTTAATGAGTTTGTATTTGGATTTGAATCCCATTCACAAAAAAATTTGTTGGAGTTATTTGATTTTATTATAAAGGCATATTGGTGTGTTGGGGTTGATCTTCTGCCGACAAAATATTCTGGGATATAGGTCTCATTCAGCACCTCTCATAGTATGTAAGCGTGCGAACAAATCACCATCCACAAAAATTCTGATTTAGTTGGAATTTCATTTGGAAAGTATATAAGGGTTGTTTTTCTGTCCCGCAAAATATTCTGTGATAAAGTTCTCAGTCAGTACCTCTCATAGTATGTAATCAAATCAATGGGGATGGATGGGGATTTTTTTGCATGATTTCATACTATGAGAGTGATGAATGAGACCTATATCTCAGAATATTGTGCCAATATTTTGCCGGACAGAAAAACAATCCCCATACACCATTATATTTTTTCAAAATTTAATTCAATAACTCCATGGAATTTTTCGTGGATGGTGATTTTTCTGCATAATCACATACTATGAAAGGTAATGAAGAAGACCTATATCCTAGAATATTTTTCCGGGCAGAAAAACAACCCCAACACACCCTTATATGCATTTAAAATAAATTTGAATAACATGAAATTTAGTAACTTCATCAAAATATTTATGTATGGTAATTTTTTTGAATGATTACATATTATGAGAGGTGCTGAATGAGACCTATATCCCAGAATATTTTACCGGGCAGAGAAACAATCCCAACACACCCTTATATGAATTCAAAATAAAATTGAATAACTCTATGAAAATATTAATGACAGGTTCTGAATGCGACCGGAATCACAGAATATTCTGCCGGGTAGGAAAACAACCCCCACACACCCTAATATGTTTCCAAAATAAAATTCGATAACTGCATCGAAATATTCGTGAATAGGATTTTTTGAAAAGTTCACATACTGAATGAGAAACACTGAATGAGACCTAAGTCTTAGAATGTTTTGCTAGACAGAAAAACAACACATACTAAGAGATATGTATGAGACCGAAAAGAAAAGTTTTTTCTTCATATAGAGGGCTATTCAAATTCATTTCTGTACATCTCGTAAACGATAAGAGAGGGAGTGTCGGTTAAATGATGGCAATGTTGCGTATTTCAGAGACATATTCAATGATGTAAAAGAGCATCGAATAATGCTCTTTTGGCTCTGGAGATATACAGGAACAACCAAAAAATTCCAAATTGTTTTTTGCCTATATCTTCTTCATTCGCAGACATATTGAGAATCTGTCCACTTTTTGCTATTGCACTTGATGTGGGCTCTCAGAATATATCCATGAATCTTTTATACAGGGTGTCATCTGACTTGGGCCACCCCCATCTTTGAATTTTTAAATACGAACCTGTATTTTTTGTTGTAGTTTTTGGAACATAGACGTACGTTCACTTCATTCTGAGAAATTGAATTCAATTTTATATTTTGGGATGTTTCGATAATATTCGATTATAATGTTGTGAACTATTCCCTTTTAAATTACGGCCCTGGAAATTGGTTGACTGAGTTGAATAAAAATACAATAGCAACTTCCACTTCTACCTATATACCGTAGAGTTTTTCGAGAGTTTTTTTAAATTTTCAGGTACATATTCATATTTTTTCCATTGCTCTGAGAATTTCCTACAATGAACTTCGAATAAGAAAACCTTTTATGATTATCTCAAACATATCTACAACAAAAATATATTTATATATTTTTCATATTTCAATTTCAGTTTAACGTTCAGTCATGGAATTAAAGATATTGTTTCACTTCTTTTAGTACAAGGGCAACAACCTATTAATAAATGTCTGAATGTATAATGGAGTAACAGGCATTTTATTGTGTGGTGACTTTACGAGTTATTCCACAATTGTCTCGATATTCTTTATGTATTATTCTAATAAAGTAACATAAAAATAGCATATAGCTCAGTGAGTTGAACGATAGGAGTGAATGTATGGAATGAAATATTCAATGAAGGTACTTCTTATGTAAGAAAAAAATTGAGAGCCGTCACAAGACGCCTGGTAGATGTAAAACATCAATAATAATATTTTGTGACCCCTGTGATGATTGTTTGGTAATGAAATTTCTATAAAAATATGCATTTGAAATATACATGAAAATTATTTTAAGAAGCTCAACTAATTGCAATATATAAATAAAGATCTTAAATTACAAACATTAATGATAAATGTTTTGATATGAATTCCATCATCATCAAAAAATCAAATAATTGATTTTGAAATACAATTTTGTCAGTCTCTATGGAATCTATTTGTTTTGTTTATTTCTAGAATATCCCAATAATATTATGTAAGAAATATAAAGAAAATTCTTACCTTTATTCAAATTTGTTCTTTCGATTTCTGATGGTGCCGGAAATGCCTTTGGGAAGGAAACAAGAAATTAGGAAGACACCACCCTGTAAACTGATGAATATCGGATCGAAAGCACGTTACACTGACTTTCACCGTGAAATTATATCTAATTACCGACAATAGTTTTAAAAATATGAACCAGAATGACCGACTCTTGACAATTTTGTTCTTGCAATTCTCTCTTGCTTCCCGAATTTCTTTTCGCAGTTAAAAACTTCTGAGAAGCAATGTTTTCAAATCATCAAACAAAAATTCTTCATTCTAATAATAAAATACTGAGGCTGTACCATACCCCCCCCCTGAAGAATTGTTTTTTAGCTAACTTGTTAACACCATGAACAAATAGGTGGAAGATACTGAACAGGTACAACAATAACCAAATCTAACCCATTATTATCATCAAATGTAAATATCCCGAAAATAACATTTCATGAAGAATTTCAATTCAATAAAATAAATAAAACAATATGTGGAATAAAGATATAATGTAAAACTCTTTTTATTAAGTATGTGAAGGACACACCTGAACCACCGGTCCAGAGTAGGTGCCTTTATTATTCCTTACTGTTACACTATGAATAATTCCATCCTTTCCTAGATGAACATCTAAAATAATAGCTAATGGCCAATGAAGCGGTGGCAAATTATCATTTTTCAAAACAACGGTTGTAAAGTAGTGAGATACTCTTAATGCCAACGCTTCCAATATTGAACCATCCTATATATTAGCTGAAAGCGATCAATTCTATTCAAATTGATATCTGTCAAATTATCTGCAGGTAAACCTTCAATGGAATAAGTGTCAAAAAATGCGAAGGAGTCAATGCCTCGAGTGCTGATGAGTCCGCTGATACAACAAAGAGAACGATATTTTAATAATGCTTCAACTTGTATCAACAAAGTGTTGAATTTCTTGAAAGTTGCATGCCTATCACTGTGAAGATATGAGTTTTCGCACATTCAACATGGCTTTTCCACAATTCACCCATGTGTGGGTAAAGCTGAAGTATTGAGCTTCCACTCGATACCATTTATAGCTAATTCTATTTGAAACATATTTTTATACAGCTCGGAATTGACGAACTCATTAATTTTTCGAAGAACAGTCTTCTCGCCCTTAAAAAATGTACACTGATTGGAATAAATAATACTGCAAGGTCCTCTCCAAGATGAAAATCGCATTAAAGCCTGCAAAAAATTATCTGTTGATAATGAGCTAACACGTTCTGAATAAATTGCTTTTACACTCATACATACGAACAAACAGTCACAGCCTTTGTATACTTGAACCCCTCACCGTCTTCCAAGGTTTATACTGAATTGGCCGAAATAGTTAATACCAGTCTGAGAGAGAATTTCAGCTTGATGTGATCTTGATGTCAGCAAATCCGCCATCAGAGAATTTATCGTCTTGGGTTTCAATCTGAAACACCTATTGACATGAACTCTTTGTCGAATGGCGTTCCTACCTCCCAATATCCAAAATTTTTGCCTTAAAATGACTTTCATCAAATATGGACCGGTATGAAGATGTATTTTATGATAATAATCTAATGATTTCTCCATAAAGGGATCCTCACCAGGCAGTATAATAGGATGCCGAGTCGCGAAAGATATGGGAGCAATCTCTAACCTACGCCCCACCATGAGAACTCCGTTTTGGAAAAAGGAATTCAACTTGTGCAATCTCTTTGATACTTCTTTTCCCAAACTCAAAAGTTTGATATCGGATGCAAAATATTTGCCTTGCACGATTCTCACCAAGACCAGTTCCACTCTATTCATATCACTTGCTGTGATTATTTGTGTCACAGGAAGGAGTTTCAAAAAACGATCTGCAAAATTGTAATGTATGATGATGACCTGGTAACCATCTTGTATGATAGATGCGTTTCCGTGTCCTCAATTGAAACGAGGTATTTAATGGAATCGATGTCCTGCCCAGAATTCTCAAAACACCTTGTCTCATTAATGGGCCAATCTGCAACCGATAATTCCATCCAAGTTGGACCCGAAATCCACCAATAGCTTTTAATTAATTGGGAAGGAGTTGCAGCCCTAGATAAAATATCAGCAGGATTTGTTAACCGAGATATATAACACCCCTCAGTATGTGAAATATTTTCTTTCATTAGTGCAACCCTGTTGGCAACAAATATATCTTGCAAGAGGGCAGAATTCATCCTTTGAAGAACTGCCGTAGAATCTGAAAAAGCAAATATTTTTGAAATACAAATTGTATTATTGAAAATATCCAAAACATGCTTGACCAACCCAGATGAAAGAAGAGCTGCCACTAACTCTAGTCTAGAAATTGAAACAATCTTGAAGGGGAAAATCTTTCATTTTGCACATAACAAGTTGACAGCAATTTCTCCGTTTTCTGTTACTGTTCGCACATATACGACAGCTCCATATCCATCCATTCTGGCATCCACAAAAGATATTACATTACTGTAACGCAAAAACTGAATCTCCCCAAGTGCCGACCATTCATCTTTCAGATGCAACAACTTCTGAAAAATTTCATAGGGAACTGTGTCATCCCAACCTCTTCAGATTTTCCATTGCTTCTTTATCAAAAGTTTCGAATACAAAATGAACGGTACCACCAATCCTACTGAATCATAACATCGCGCCACCGTGGACAAGATTAACCGTTTAGTACAGCTAGACCCCGAAATTGGAAACTTCAACCTCAACCCATTTCAGAATTACAGAACATTCTTAATATTTTTGTTTCTGTCTTGAAAAGCACAGGCTGTGATAACTTCTTTTCAAATGGGATTTTCTCCAACAATTCCATTGAACTCGAAGACCACATTGTCAAATCGAACTTTCCTTCTGGAAATATTGCTTCCGATTCTGAATATATCTGCTGAGCTTTCTCTTCCATAGATACAGTACACACAAAATCATCCATGTATGGGTCAACTGTTTGATTGTACGTAGAGCCAAATGAAAAGTTGTCTTAACCCCAAATGCCAAGCGATAGAACTCGTACACTTGAACTGGTTCATCTGAACTGAAACGTCAAAGAATTCACTGAAATCGCCAATGATAGTTCACTAGTTTGAACTGGTGGTACATTCTACGAATGTCTGCAGTGACCGCAATTCTTAAAAGTCTAAGTCTTAAAGTTCTAAAGTAATAATTTTAACAATATGAACCGGACCGACCGACTTCCATTAATTTTCCATCCCCAGGTAAAAACTTCTGAGAAGCAATGTTGCTTAATCATCTGGCAAAAATTCTTCATTCTAATAATAAAATATTATTGCTACAACACTATTCTTCAAGTAAGTGTTTCAGTATATTATTTTTCATGAGAATGAGATTGAAATCAATTAATGAATAATTTGAAAATATTATATTATTACATTTACTAGCCATTGAGACAGACCAAATATATGCGGGCTCAATGCACAAATTAATGCATACTTCAATTATAGAAATATCATTAACTCGCTAATGACTTGCTAGTGCTCACTCACACTTTCTAAATCATAACTGTCAGATACGTTTCTTTAAAAAAATATTACTGTAGTAATTGTATACAATTGTATACACTAAAGGTATCCGAGCTCAGTGTGGCAAGAGAGATAGCGTAACGCTGATCCAGTAGGCGTCGCCAGAAGGTCATAACCTCGAGTTGAATCTAATACCATCGTCCATAGATATTCTGACGATGCTAATACTACCTAAAATATAGGACTGTAGATTTCAATTGTTATCTTTGAACCTCAAAGCATCGTCCATAGATATTCTAATCTATGGACGATGCTCAAAGGTAACATTCGGTAACCAACGACTTGCGGTTCCTAGCGATCGAGACGCGAAACCGCGACCCATTTCCAACATATCTAACTTTACGTCCGAAATTTGAGACAAGAACTATGTCCGGCGTATCAAGTTCGCCTGAAAAATGGTTGTTAGTGTAATTATTGGAGAAAAAAAAAAAGATATCAATACAATTTCTGGATTCCTTTCTGGAAAAACGAATGAAGATCGACTCAATTTATACGTCATGACCAGAAGAAGGCTGTTTTCGAATATTTGTACATTGTCGGATATAATATGTGGGTGGATTTTTACGAACTATTTCAATTGACAACTCCTTTTCCCGGGTAGAAAATGGCATTTTCTCTGAATAAATATGAATTATCTAAGAAATGTATAATGAAATTTGAAGATTACAACCAAATTTTACGATCCATTTGAAAACTGAATGCCAGTAAGTATGAGGCCGTTTGGAAATCTTTCCCCACCTTGACCTTGACTTTGTATGACGTCACGTGAACTTGATCTTGTGATAGACCCTATATATGAACTTGAACATGGGAGTTGACTTTAGAATTGTGGTCTGTCCAGTATGTGACCTTGAAGTCTGACCTTGGAACATGTCTCGTGGCATTGATCTACTTACACGCAATATGACCATGAATGTGTGGTTTCTTTAGAGCCAGCCCTACTCGGGCACGATAAATAATGTCACACCATATGATATCAACCTCATTGGTTATGTCCTCCACACATGGGATGGGACTTGTACTTTGACCTTGAGATACGACAGTCATCGATACATTACTTCGAACCGTTTCCTATATGAGCCTGGTGTATCATATATTTTCATTCAGTTCAAACTACCTATTATAGAGTTATTGAATAGTTAGTGAATATCTGTTGTGTTGTGACAACGATAGGTGCAAGTATTTAACAACTCAAGAAGTGAATATCGTCGTCACAGATTGAATATATTTTATTATTTTTGATTCATAATTTCACAAAATGTCTGAACGTGGATAATTTTAATTTCAACATTGAAAAAATTAATTTTGCTCTAATTCTACAGAGTGGAGCTTCAGAGCAGAGACCTATAATTGTTCTGGTTAATGATAAAAATCATCAAATTGAAAAAATGTATTTTACACAATATGGTAAATCCACACAAGTAGTTTGATTAGATGGAAAAAGTAATATTTTTTTTGAAGCATGGTTTCTAAAACGTGTCACAGAGCAATTCACAGAAAACTTCTTTTGTGAAGCTAAATTCATACACAAACACGATCACTGATGAAATTTGATGCTTTAGATTGAAGGTTTTGAGTGTATAAAAACAATCTTTTTTTGGTAAATATTGAAAATATGGTAGATCCATATAAAATATATGTCAACTTGCTCCCTTCATAGACATGTCAAATTTCAAGTGAGTATTTTTATTTTCTTAAACAATATAATTTTCAAAGTAAAGAATGCATTTCGTGTTATTTCCAGAGCTATTCATTCTACAAATATATGAATGCAATATTCAGCCCAAAAAGTGGCAAAAAGCAGTAATTATGATTTCTGCCATGAGAAAAATGGTATGAGAAATGGCCGATCTAGTTTTGACGTTATACTTTCATCAAATTATGACTACAGTGCTTTAAATTCAATATTTCCTTCTTGTAATCTTCAGCAAAACCCATAAGGTACTGCTGCATAATTTGCTGACGGAATCCAATATATCTTGTTTATTCATATCAAGTCCGCATGTTATCATCGATTTAATTGTTGTGGTTTCACCCAGTTTTCGAAAAATAGCCACCTAGTCATGCCACCCATTTCATAGCGAATCTTGTCGAAAAACAGAGCGAGGACGTTATTCGATAGGTAGCATTGCTTTGTGACATCAGATGGTATGAAGTTTCCCTCGATCTATATGTAACTGTTCGTAATATCAGATATAAGATTTCGAAAACGGATAAGGATTCTAATTTCATTTGAATTTTTGTAATATGGTGGACCATACGGCTTATATGTATGTTCATAAAGGATGATGAGTGAATGATCCAACATGGGCTCTTCGAATACCTCCAGTTTATCACTTGTAGTGATGATCGTCATGTAGAAATCGTTTTTATATCGCTGATTCTTGCCAATGGATTTCAGAAAGTGAAGGCTATTGGCGATTATTCTTTATCTCTACCGTTTGGCAGACACACGTGTAATGAATCGACTTTTGATTTTTTTCTTCTTCAAAAGTATATAAACATGGTCTTCATCGGTTACATTACACTGATTCAACTGCTGTCGCTGTTGCAATCGCTGGTTATCAAACCACAACCCAATTATTTTCAGAAACAATAATCGTGGAGTCCATAGTTTTATCAATGATTATTATCTTCTCAGCGTCAGGAAGTAATAATTAGTAGAGCTCCAGCTTCATACTGATTTCTCCACATCGCTCACCATTGTTCTGCTCAATTGTTTGAAACAGTATCAAGGTTTTTTGTTATATCAGATTGCATTGATTTGATATCCTTGACCATATGCTAACAAATTTTACTAATTTCAGTCCAAACGTGAACAGATCTTCTCTGATTGATACGGAATATTTCTCTATTTCAACTAATTTCGAATCAACTTCATCAATATCAGAATATAATTCTCCTCTGATCTTTGAGATGTAATAACCGACATATCCACGAGTAATACAATCCGTACTATTTTCAGGATCTGCTATATTTTCCAACGTTTGTTTTTCACATCGAAGTTTCTATCGTAAGTTAGTTTGAAACCAACTTCAGGTTGTCTTCGCGAAATAGTATTTAAAGCTATCTTACTTCTGTGACCAAACTTTTCGATGTTTCCTTCGCCCATTTTTTATGATAGACAAATAGATAGATATCCTTCATTACTTCTTTGTAATAAAACACCTTTTCAAGTGCAGAGTATGTCAATTACAGTAAACATTATAGAAGTTGTAGAAAATCATGAGGCAGTATCTATAATATCGGTTAAGAATATAAGAACATAAATGGCCACAGATGTATGAATGACAACGTTATCACAGTCGAAATACTTAATGTAATATTATTATATTAGATACAGAACACGAACATATACATCTATATGTTGGGTTCAAAGGAGACTAAACTACATCACAATGCAAAATGATACGACATGAAATATTCAACGCGAACAACATCATTTTAAATTGCCATTGAAGAATTCTTCCAGCGAATAATATGGTTTGGAGAAAAGCAAAATTTCAATTTATGCTTCATGATCATAGAAGACAAAGTTCTGAGAGATTCAGCTATTATAAATATTAATGATTGAAAAATGTATATTTTTTGGAAGATAGGTCAAATGTGTATTTATATTCAAAAATTTATTTATGTTTCGTGTGTTCCTATTATAAGTCGCAAAAAGAGATATATTTTCTTTGACAAATACCACACATTCATAAATATAGGGACTTGTTAGTTACCATTTTTGTAATATGAATATTTTTTGCGTATGTGCAGACGTTCCCCAGAACATAATGCCACATCTGATGTGACTCTGAATATAACCATTATATGCTAACATCTCAGCCCTAGTGGATATATTTTGTATAGGTAATTATTTTCAGGGCCTAGCAGTACCTTGACTTTTGTGTTGTCACTTCCAGTCCAGAATTGAGTCAATTATAATTCCAAGAAAGGAAAGTTGGGTCACTAGTTCTAACCATCACTTAAAGTATTATTTTTGCCGTTTTGGGTAAAATATATGATTTATATCTTGTTTTTGTTCAGTATGATGTAAAGTACCCCTTGAGAATCTTCAGCTTTATACAGTATTGACAGTCGTTAATGTTGTGAATCAACATATGGGAATTGATGATTATTAATAGCTTCATCAATTCTAATTCAATTATTATTCTTTCACCATCAAAACTGATCAGATTATCATTATCATCCAATATGCATAGGGTGATATTATCGAGGTACTGAAAACCATCAGGTTATCAGCATGCTGCTGACTCATCCTCTACAATTACTATTTGCAAATGTTCATCTTCATTCACAGTCTCTTTATCAACCTAGATATGATTATTCACGTGAAAAACTAGTTTCAATTGAAAGGCTGGAAATTTATAGTTTCGCATTAGCATTTGAAATATTCACTAGATGTCACATACAAGTAATATCAAGATATATGTGCGAGATGTTGAAAAGACAAATATGGATGTTTAGTTATTGATAAGAATCGAGAAGAACAGATGGTTTAGCCTCTCTTGAATTCAATTATCAGCAACTGTAAAGCAAACTGAAATGCGACACTCACATCAAAAATCTGAAGAAGTCCTGCCAAAATTGCCTAAATCTAATGAAAGTATTAGCCAATCACACATGGGGAGATGATAGTACTACCTTGCTACGGGTTTATCAAGCATTAATCAGAACCAAACTGGGTTATAGATCCATCGCTTTCTCTACGACTAGAACATCTATTTTGAAGTCCCAAGATGTCATCCAGAATGCGGCCATGAGAATGGCTATGAGGGCTTTCTGTACAAGTCCTGTGTAAAGTTCACTTGTTGAGGCGGTAGAACTACCCCTCGAACTACGTCGATTCAACCTAATATCACTATATGCAGCAAAAATATCAGCAAATGAAAATAATTCCAGTTATCACAATACATTTTTTTAATGTTCAACTCGTGTTAATGCTTCAATTTTTTTTAATTTATTGATTGTTACTTGTATTTAATTTTTCATTGTGATTTAAGTTTTTTTTGTGTAACATAATTGTTATTTTTCAGCTAATCATTTTGATTTTTTACAGATTCTTTTAGGTATTTCGAACCAATTTATATCATATTAGAATAGGTAGGAAAAATTTATGTCTCTTTCTATTATGACCTGTCGCCACCTGGTGTGTTTCAATTAACAGAAATGTTCTGCAGTAATACTTTGAAATAGCGTACATTTACCTTCTCAGTTGTCTGTTTGCCAAAATTACCCCCATCAGCGCTATGTTAGCTGCCATACCCATTGTCGCCAAGGCGAATATTAGCGCTGCTTCTGCTGTTCCTCCTGGGTGGCACTGGAAGGCCTTCGTAGCATTCAGACTCGCGTTGGCAACACTGCTTCCAAAGCGCAGGTTCGCGCCTAAAATGGCCACCGCTGAACCTAAATGAAAAATGACGAATAAAGTAATGAGTTCAATAATTAAAATCAAAGGGTTTTTTGTTTTATAAATAGTCAATCAATGGTGAATCATTCATTATACTTTCCGCATAATCATTTCATTTATGTCTCACATTTTTCAGTGATACGTGAATTCTTATTCATCAAATGATATTAGTTCGCATTTCCTTTTCATATAGGGGGTAATATCTTGTTATAAAGGTATTTTCAATGGCTACTAAAACTGAAAAAAAAATAAATCATTCGACCTGAATTTTCAAACTTTTACAGCCAGAAGTGAAATTTGAACTTCAGTTATCCGGGCTGGGTAGCCGCGGTCCCATGAAGGTATAACCTCCGAATGTTTCGTCCATAACTATAACGGACATTTTCTGCGGTGGTTTGCAACAATGTATTGCGACTTCCTCGTAGTCTCCAGAAAAGAGAATTCTCGTTTTTGACTTCTTCTATATACCATAGAAATCTTCTGTAAACAACTTTTTCTATTTAATTTTCAATAATGCAAAAAATGATCCAAAATTTTTTTCAGATTCAGCACAATTCGTCTAGTCTATTATAAAAAAATCATGCAGTTCTTTCAATCCATTTTCTACTTCTTCTCATTGTTGGCATGTGTTAGAACAGATTTAATTCAATTTATTGTTTTGTTTCAATTCAAATTATAGATCCATTACATCACCGCCAAACATCGAAATATCGGTTTAGCGTCATCCGTGGAGCGTTGATAATTGAATGAAAATCAATTCAAAGTGAAATTGTATTTCTAAAATGTTTATTATGTGTTTTTGTTCATAGATAATTATTGATTCAATCTTTTCCCGGCCTCTATTCAACAACTCCAAAAGGAATCTATAACCCTGCTGTAGAAGGAGAACAAAACATGCCAATTTTTTATCCTGATGAATAATCATTTCATCGATCGGTCTATATTCTGGGCCAATCGAGAACCACTCTACCTAAACATAGCTCAGGGGCTTATTCGAAACCAATTCTTGAGTTACAGATATACTGACAATTCAACCTCAAAGTATTAAATTTCGTAGTGGAATCACTTGTTAGATAGAATCGGAACCTCTGTTGTAGAATGTGAATGATGAAAACACATTTTCCAAACTAGAACTGTCTCTCGGCGCATGTTTCGCCAATCAAGTTTGCATCATCAGCAGGTGACTTAAAGTTAAGGATTTAGAGTATTTTTGTTGTTATAGAACCTAATTTTCTCAGCTTTCTCAAGAAGTGGTTTCAACAAGTAGGAACCAGATATCATAACATAACAATAAGACACATTACTGAAGGCTCCAACCCAGTTTTAAGGATGCTAACTTGAAATTAGAGAAACAAGCATATGAGAGACAGTGCTCTAGTTCTGTTGTGGAAAGTGTTTTTATTATATGGCAATATTGTGATAATAACCAGCAGGTAACAAGTCTTTAGATATGCACGTGAACCCAAGAAAGTAAAAGTTAATCCATAATCAGTTTATTTCCAAAATAACAGTATAGTCCGTACGAAGTATTTTCAACTGTGAAAATTAAGTCAATGCTTTTATGTAACTCAATGTTTATATGATTGTAATTTTTTAAGAAAAAGTCTCCGTCGTGTTCATGTGAAGTATTTGTTTCAAAAGGGATTTTTTTCAGTGTATATCTGAAAAAACTTTTATGCATGATCTACACATCTTTGTGAAAACGTCTTCTTCTAATATTGAAATGAGTATGAACTATATGATTCCATTTGGTTATATTTCAAAAAAGTATGCTTCTAGAGAAATTATCGTCTTATCGTCTTGGCAAAAGTATAGACGTTCAGTCAAATGACCAACACTTATTTTATTGAATTTCTTCAGTCTTCTCTCATTTTGTTTCAAACCATCAACATTCTCAATTTTTGAAACACCTTATATTCTTCCAACTGAATAATATATTTCTTTTCAAAAATCAAAATACTCACGATTTATCCTTGAGAGCCCTCATCATCGAAAAAGGTGACTGCATTACATCAAATATTCTTTTATCTATTGAAAACATTTTTACCACATCGGGTCTACGATGTCTACGACAGTTGAACTGGAAATACCCAATTTGAAAATACTTCTGGACTACCGAAGATAACTAACATATTTTTCATTGCTATATAGTCGTAATAGCAACCCGCTCAGGCATGGAGGGCATGGAGAAACAGTGATGAAAAGGTAATTTTGTTTTATGGACGCGCCTTTTTTTTTCGGGGCTGGCACCCCAGTTGGAATATTTAAAATCCTTTCTCCTTGCACATCTATAATATGAAAAGAATCTACATACAAAATTTCAGCTACCGAAAATATACCGATATCAAGAATGAAAAAAATGTAGACTTATTTACTTCAACTTTAATTCAACTTTAATATGAAAATGTACGCATAAGCCAATCAGTTCCTTTGCTATTACTCGGCCATTCTTTCTTTTTTCTTTCCTATCCTATCGGATTAGGTCGAAAAGAGTAAGTTAGAGAATGATGAACTGTTCTCTCACACCGAATAATTCATTCGAACTATTTTTTTTTTAATTAATGATGGTTGGAGCACCCTTTTCAGGCGAATTAGAAAATTGTTTCGTGGACCAGACGAAGGGTTGATGGAGGAAGCGTACTGATTGGCAATCTCCGATAATTCATGCAGTTAGGCAGATTTGGGTTTGGTGATCCTATTCAGGTTCAAATCGGCCTTGGCGTTCCTTTTTTCTTCTGGGATTAATAAATTTAACCGAGAAATTCTTGGAACTGATCAAGCGATTTAAGTGTCTAAGACTTCATTGGCAGTTCTTGTAAATCCATTTTTCCAATTTTTCTGAGCAAATGACTTGAGTGCATAATAAAACCCTGAAGCCCTAGTTCTAGGGATTCAATGTTGAATTAGTGTATGAGTATTTGATCAAAAGCAAAATTATTAAAATTATGGAATTACACACATTTCAATCAATTGATTTTGGTGAAGGAAATATAAATGTTGGGATTGTTTACAGAAAAAGGAACATCTGCTCTTCAAAATATCGATTCTCACCCTTTGAATGATAAAATAACTGTTTCACATTCATTTATTCATTTATAAATGATATAACATCTGTTAGAAACATCTATTTTTTTCCTTAACTATCTGTCAAAATCTACTAATTATATAATCTATTCGAATAACCATTTATTGAAAGATATCTACTTGAAGCGTAATGAAGAACCTATTACATATGACAACACGTGTTGCTGTTTTGTAAACTGTTGAGTATAAAACTCACATTAAAGTGTATTTTAACCAAGTATCGGCCACGTTCACTACAATTATATAATCAGACTATACATTATTGATTTTATTGTGAGATAGGCGTATTATCGATTTCATGGGTCCGAGTCGACAGGAAAATGAGGGAAAGC
>WOGP01003536.1:0-15047 GCA_015342065.1 Leptinotarsa undecemlineata
ACGTTTAAGATCATCCATATAAAACAAATGGGTGACCTGTTACCTCTGATTTCCGGGTGCTACAGTCATACCCTCGAGTATTTCTGAGCGCATCGGATAATGGCAATAGTGAAATGCAGAAGAGAAGGGGCCTGAGGGAATCACCCTGTTTGGAATCTTGCTTGATCAGATGTTATGATGGAGCGAGTTCGCCAAAGTGGTATCAGTTTTTCAATACATCTCACTATTTTGTCGGGTACCGCAAGGCATCTGAGCAAATGCAAGATGAGCTCATGCGATATTGTATCAAATGCCTTACGGTAATCGATCCAGCTCATTGAGAGGTTACACTTATATCGTATCAAGTCCTGCGTTATACATCTGTAGATGACCAGGTTCTATTTACATCCAATGACCTCTCTCTTCGACCCTCTCTGCTCATATATCCGTTCGAACACTCGGTCAACTGCGGTGAGAATTCGTGTGTACAAGATGCTTGTGAACAACTTATAACACGAATTGAAGCTTATTATCGGTCTAAAATTCTTAGGAATCGACAAATCTCTACTTTTGAGGATAATAACGGTCCGCCCCTCGACAAACCAATCTGGAATCGGCAGCTTTTCGTCCATCCATGAGTTGAAAACTCTGACCAGATGGCGGTTGGTAGTTTTTTCCACCAATAAGTGTTCAGCCCATCTGGGCCTGGAACAGAAAAGTTCTTGGAACCTAGAAGGGCTCATCGAATGTCATCTGAGGTTATCGGGTTACGCAGTTCATAGAACTCAGGCTGTCGGAGCTGTCTATTGAAATCTTCGAACTGCGCTAGGGCTCGAGTGTCTAAGTTGAGTGTCTGCGGGTGTTCATAGATATCCTTCCAGAAAGATTCCACCTGATCAGTGGTCGGCGGATTATCCACAACACGTGGAGGCTCTTGGAATAAGCGAGAAGGTTTTCCGCGAAACCTGAGGTTTTCTGCGTTAATTCTCGCTCGCCTCACTAGTGACTTCTTAGCAGCCACTAGTATCCGTATCCTATAAAGGCAGTTCTTTTTGTTGGTCAGCAGCACACCTTGACTCAAAGTGTGATGGATACGTCATAGATTGGTGGCTATTCGCTGCACTGCGGGTGTGAAAGGCCTATTGGGTGCCCTGTAATATATCAAACATTGGATACGAGACGGTGTTGTCTCGCCGACGTGACCTTAGCATCCATCTTGTGGAACTGCAACGCCGGAATTTGGCCATCCGATTTGGAAAGCGTCTGGACGACGTTATACATGGCGGTGTTGATTTGCCAGATGTCAGCTTCTTCTGTTAACGCACTACGAATCTCTGCATCCAAACAAGCCAGTTCTTGTGACTTCAGTGGCCTAATCCTGTGGAGCGCCCTGTGTGTTCTGATTGACTCCATTGGTGGCTTGATGCGAGTCTCCTCTCCAGCTGTGCTAACGGGCGGTAGAAATGTCACTTCTGTGACTTCGTTAGCAGGCTGGGGAAGAGCTATATATTATTATTTTTTTACCGTAGTGTGCGCTGGTCAAGCCCTATTTCCGGAAACCCCGTGAGGTAAGTGACCATTGGTTCGACAATCATGTGCCCTGAGCAAACGCAGTGCGCCAAGAATGACAGCCCTCTGTATCTGTGTGGCTAAGATTTCCGCCTTAGTGCGGCAAGCCGTTATGATTTTAAAATTCGAGAGTAGAGAGGGCATCATTCCACTCTGGACTCCAATAATCAGAACAATCATCTTGACATAGGGATTTGGATAGAGTCTGCGGAGTTCGAAGATGAAATCTTGATATTTCATCCGTTTTTCTTCTCTTTTCTGACAACATTTGTATCGCCAGGAGTTGGCGAGACGAATATTTAATTTTTTAGTTTCGTATGCTATCAAAGCGTATTTTTTAGTTCTTTAAACTATATTTATTTTATATATACTTTGTGATCAAACTATATAGTTTAAAAAAAATAACCATCGATATTTTCCGATTCCCGAGAAGGAGCCCAAATATCAGCTACCAAACCCAAAGCAGCAAGATCGGAAAGGAGGGTTACAAATAAGGCAGCAGGCGCACTTGTTAATTGAAGAAATACTTTTTTCAAATGAAGAAATACATGTAAAGTGAGTTGGAGTTTCATCAAGGAGGTTGCGTACAGCGCCATCTGCCCCCAAATAGATCAAGCAATAATGTCGATGATTCTGTCAAATACAGATCCCGAGCATTCAAACGGGGATAAATATAAGAAATGAAAAGAAGAGTTACAAACATACATACAGGTGAAGCTAAAAAAAGCGTGTTAAAAATATTTACTTTTTCCAAATGAAGGAATACATGAATTGAAGGGGTTATATTTTTAGGAGTGATTGATTTTTTGGGAAGAAAGTTTTTGGCTTTCTACTACTACATCTTGTATTTTCTATAATGTTATCTAATTTGGTACTGAAGAGCTTTGGGGCAAGTGTCTTAAGGCGAAACATATATGTATACCAGTGAGGATGACAGTGTTCCATGTAAGTGCTATTTGTTACCATTCATTTAAAGTAGAACTCATGTGAATGATATCTGATTTTCATTTCACAACGAATGTTTGAAATACAAACTGACTAGAGAAAAGTATCTTCTGAATTATTCAGTGTTCATATAGAAAGAAGTATTTGTTTCGAAAGAATTTTTTTCTTTCGTGTAATTCAATGTTTATATGAAAGTAGCTGTTTCAAGACTTTCTATCAGTTTGTGTCTGGAAATTACTTATCTGCATGATCTACACATCCATGTATAGAGTTACACATTTTCAACATCCAAAAACTTTATTTCTCAAAAAAGGAATACATGTATTGTGAGTTTAACTTATATCAAGGAGGTTTTTCACAGCGCCATTTGCCCGCGAATAGATCAAGTAATAATGTCAATAATTCTGGATTTACAAACAAACTGACAAACAAACATACATACGTACAAGTGAAGCTAATGAAAGCATGTCAAAAATAAACAAAAATAATTTTAATACAGTTTTAGCGTTAAAAATCAAAAGGGTAATATTATAAGTGATATTAGTGATTGGAAAAAAATATGTGGAAAAAATTTGAACCAAAATACTTTTCATCCCTGAAGACAAAGTTCATACACACTCACTAAGAAACAGGTTGCGATATTTGAGAAGGATTTCCATATTGATTCCAAGATAATTGAAAAAGTTATATAGAATTCTCCTACAGAATTTTATTGACAGATGAGGAAATTTTCATGTCAAACGGAACAGTTGCTTCCCAGAGTTGTTCTTCAAAACTAATCCAAATTTCGTGATAGAATACCGTAACGAATGTTAACTCAAGATGAAATGTGTGGCGTGGTTAGTTGAAAAACCAAATTATAGAACAACATTTTTGGAAAAGAATAAAATGGAAGCAAATACCAAAGTTTTATCATCAATCCTGTGACTGGGAGTTTTGGATGATCTCTCTCCAAATGTTGGATGAAATTTGTGGCATCAGCTTTTTCTAATCAGATGCTATGAAACAAGCTTATAATTAATCAATTCTACTTCAAATAAGTATACAAAATTTATCATAATATTGAATTTAACACTTTTGGATTGAGTAAGTATTTCCATATTTCATTGTAGATCAAACATTTTTAATAATTTTTCAGTTGCTTCAGTGGATTGAATGGATATTGTCGAAATATCGAAGAATTATTTGTAAATAATAATGACTGTATTCCCCATAACCATAATTATTTATATGAAGAGTTTCTGATGATACCAGCCAAGTTGGTTGAATAGGCGTCAGAAGTATCACGAATGAGGTGTTTAAAAATGTTTTTGTCTGTTTCAAAATTCACGAATCATTTCCTTTTGAAATATTTTCAGTGTCCATTTCCAATTAGCATAGCCTTCATAATAAAATAATCAATTCATCTAATGCTTAATTGTAATTTTTCCACAAATTTTCAGTTTTGAGTTTGGTTCGCCTCCTACTGAACTAAATCAAGAAGAAACCTAATCCTCCAAAGACATTTGATGAAATATCATTTCATCCGTTTAACATGCCGTTAAGAGCTCCATAACCCTTATTTACGTTTGTTCGTTTGCAGCAAAAAACGTTTAAAAGCAGGAATGGAGAGTGTAACTGTGCGAACATTTATATATTATTATAAAAGTCACAAACATCTCTAGAGCAGAGCCCAAGTCTCGCCCCATATTTCTGTCAGTGCAACATGTTTTTGCTGCCGACTCCATGAATCATCCGATTCAGGGACCCATAAACCATAAAATATTTTTGTAAAATACGAGTGTTCTACATTATACCGTTCCGGTCGAAAACGTACCTCAACGGGGAGAGATGTTAGGTTAGATTTATATCTGTATATTGCTGTGATTATTGGAAAGTGATTGAGAAGTTGCCAGATTAGGAACCGATTCAATCAAAGTAAGTTCAATATGAGTCCAGTTGACATTTGGAATTCACAGGGATTCAAAAAACACTGTCGAGTGATACTATGCAAATCTCATTTCACCGGTTGAATTGAAGTATACGCGAGTCATAACTTACTCCACAGAAGCGCTATATAAGGAAACATTGACTTTTGACAACTAGGCAACTTTACTTCTACAAAACTGTTATAAGGCAACACAGAAATAAACATAAATTTGAGAAAAATTGAACACCATTATGCAACTCACCACAAAATGAATTCAACCTATGTACCAAAATCAGAAAAAAATACTTTACAAAAGTTTCATACTTACTTAGCTCCTCCGCTGTATTAACTTATTCCAGCACATATAAAAACTATATTTGACATTAAAATGTTCAAAAATAAGCTTGAAGCTTGGATCTTAGATTTGCCTAGAGCACAGATACATTAATATGTTGATGTGAAAAATACATATCACTACAATGTATAAATGTCTGTAGGAGATGTATGTGATTAGAGTTATATATTCTGTAGGTCAACTTCTCCATGGTTTGTTTGTTTTTTTTTTCATAAAAAAAATAGGGTATTTGATTGATGTGTGAGTGATGTGATTTACCTACTGCGATTGTTTCATCATATGTATAACCTAAATATTTTATTTATATTAATCATATGTAATTTTGATGTGATATCTGTATATAATTTTGCTAGTATTTTTTTGTTCCTGCTAAATGTTTCTATTTATATTGACTATATATGACTTTAATCTCTAATATGATCTGTATACAATTTTTATAGAACTAATTTTGTTCATACCGACATAAACTTTATTTCTTATATTTCATTCATTATAATCTATAGTATATTGAAATGATATAGCCCACGCAAAGGTTTATCCTTCTGTGGGAACAATATTTATTTGTCGTTAACTAAGATTATTGTGTATTTCGAATTGAATGGCAAATAAATATTATTATTATTATATAATTGATATTTTGGCTATTCATTCTGATGCCAAAATAAAGCGAATCAGTGAAAATACCATGTTTGTTATCGCTATCACTCAGAGTATATGATATTCAATACTTTCTTTGAAAAATTTGGTGTAACTCTATACATGTATAGAGTTACTTATTTGCAAATTGATTACTTCCTTCCTTTCTTTGGAAGATTCCCTTATCTTTTTTTTTGTATCAAGATGGAGTAGTAGAAAGCCAAAAACTTTCTTTCCCAAAAATTAATCACTCCTAAAAATATAACCCCTTCAACTGCATATATGTATAGTGATATTTACAGCTTAAAAGTACATAAATATTATAACATTATAGTATTTAGAATAAAGTGAGTTAAGTTTGTGACTAGAAAATCAATACGTCGACAGAGTGAATTTTTGTATAATTAATAATTTTACTGAAAACATTTATAAGTGAGTGGCGCGCTTAAATTTTGCTAATGACAAGCTATTAATTTGTCAATAAAATTTCATTTGCAGTAAAAATATCAATCTTCAAAACACAAACAATGAGTGCAAAAGTAAAATTTTAAAATGGCTTCAACCTTTCTATTTCTTAGTTTTCAGTTGGTGACATATCTATTATATTTTCCTAGTGTCCAATACAAAATTACTTCTTGCATCTTCAAGAAAACATTTTTAACACTATTTTATTTTATTGTTATCGTTTTCGACTGTATTATATTTTATAACGCCTACTTGAAAATACTAAAAACTCTTATAAAACTGTCTTCTGAATATGTTATAAGTATCACTTAAATATGCTGCAAAAGTGCAGTAAGGGACGTCTTTACAAAACTACTTTTTAAGAGTGTTAGACAAATTTTATAGTAACTGCCAAAATGTTTATAAAACTGTTTTGTAGTATTTGTAAAAGTCCTTACAAAATATTGATAATAACTATAATGTTTTATAAAACGGTGCCAATTTTCTATTTATAGCAGTTTTATAAACACATTGAAAACATTTCTGGGAGAAATATAGTTTTATAATTTGTTTCTCCGAAACGTTTCCGCAACTATTATAAAACACGAAATTGCTAGTTGGCAGCTCGGGAGCGGCGCTTGTGCGAAAGTAGTTATATACATTGGATTCGAATCGCTGGAGATTAAATCGATTTGAAGGGCTCTATGCAAAAAGTCCCTAAGGGACTTTTTCTTGTTTTGAGACACTGGATATCAAAAGTTTAAATTTTTTCTGGAAATAAATTGATAGGAGTTTTAAAAGATTCAATTTCTATCAGAGATTAAACGTGTATTTAGGTATTATATGGCACATTCAAGACCTAATGTGATATACAGTTCTTTTGTAAAAAATAATACAAATTTTCACTTATGGAATTCTTTAAAAACACGAGTTTTTTTTAACAGACTGTAATATACAACCCAAATCAACACTTTTTTTATTCAAGGCATAAGACAAGTAGGCAAAAAGAAAATAAAAAAACATTCCACTCATAATCTTCAGTGTCTGATTCTTCTAAAGAGGTGCATCAACAGCCGATGTCCTGGAATCCAAATGGAATGACAAGACAAGTGTGCTGTCTTCAGCAAAGCAATATATTGGATTCTTGTTTTTTCCAATAATTATACAATAAAGAGAGAGTTGGAGACAATATGGATCCCTGGGGAACACCAGCGTTGAAGTATTCAGGAAGCTAGAGAGCCATATACAAAAATCCGACAAGCTATAGCATCGAAGTTTGGCCAGCAAACCCTAAAGCGAAAAACGGTCAAAGGCCTTAGAAATATCAAGCGCAACAGCTTTTGACTCTCCATGTTTCTCGATTGCGTTATTCCAAATATGGGTGACGTAGGTCGCCTGTTGATCTTTGTTTCCGAGAGCCATATTGACGATCGCTCAAGATAATAAATTACGAACTGGGAAGGAAAAATTATTGTCCTGACCAGTGATGTTATCATATCGCATAATACCATTCGGAAAACAGACAAGGATGAGATAACAGAATTGTTTGCAACACATTTACACAGTAGTGTATGCTCTGTCAATCCACTCCAGCTAAAACATATCCCTGCCTTCTACGATAACCGATAACCCTAAAATGAGTTTTCCCTTTGAATCTCCAATTTCACTGTTTCAATTCCACTACGAATGTTTATAGTACAAACTGAATAGGAAAATGTGATTCACACGGTATGATAACTATCTGTTTCGAAAGAGTTTTTTTTTTCAGTTTGTATATGAAACAAATTTTTTTGCATGATTTACACATCTTTGTAAATTGTCTTGATTGTATAATAGTAATATATCATTCTTTCGTTCCTTTGAAAGTCTTACATTTTTTCCAGCAGTCTAAAAATATAGTGAAAAATTTTCATGAGACAGGACGCTCAACATATTTTTTATCTATTCAATCAACGCAAATTGATGATAATTGTATTAAAATTTATTGTACAGTTTGTGACATTATTCAGATTAAATGATTCATTTAGATGTGTCAGAAGGTTATTGAATTTCAGTTCTGGTCTGTATCACCTACCGAAAAATATTCTGTTAGCAGAAAAGTACCACTTTTTGCTTGATTATTCCCTTCGAACCAATAAAGTTATACTTTATATCTGTATATTTTATCTTTATACACCTATTATTATTACTATTTTGTGAAACCTTTCGAATGAATCAATGAAGAAATTATTATTATTATTCTTGAATTATACGTCACTCAGAGGGCCTCAGGGCCTAGATATAATTTCCACAGTTTCAATCACTGTCATTGTTCTGATCAAATTGAACCAATGGAATAAAATATTTGAATATAATTGTGAGTAAATATTAAAACTTGTCATAAATGCTTCTACAGAAATTCACAGGTTCAATTTGATATGATTATGACAGTAAAAAACCCTTACTCTGCTATCTGCTATATAAATCTAGCAACCAGCAATGAATAAAAATGGAAATTTATCGATGACACTTTGGGGTCTTGTGGTATTACTATTGATAAATCATTCAATATAGGGAACTTTTCCAGGTAAATATTCATTATGAGGACACTCGGCGATTTTGAAATTATTTTTGACTGTACTTACGTATTTGGATTCGTAGATTACGAATCCGAAAGAAAAAAGCGGCGCTTCCCCTTATTTACAAAGTTACGGCTCTTCAAAATTTAAAAAAAGGGCAACTTTTCAGCCTTCTTTTTCACAAGATAAACTATTTTAAAACAAAAGCATTTATTCATTGTTTAAAAATCTGTTTTTCCGTTAACCAGCTGACGCTCCCCTACGAACGACAACCCTCAGAAGTCGAAACTTGTGCAAGCTAAGGATTAACGAGGTCTTATCTTTTAACGTGTGATTCTTAACACGGGTTGGACGATAGCAAGTGAAAATCGATCGTTCAGACTAGGGCTCGAAGACCGACCAACACGGCAATCAATTCGAGTGAGTGAACAAAGCACCAACGTCGAACTGCCTGGCTACCGACCTGACACGTTCACACTTTATTCCTCCTTCCTCGACACTTTTCACTTCAACAATCAACATTTTTCAAATAAAAATGTTAAAAAATGTACGGAGCTACTTTTTGGTTATATATCTCTGTATTTTAAGTTTTTAAGGTTAATGGCATAGTTGGTAAATTAAGTTTTTCATAAGAAAAATGTTGATTGTTGAATTGAAAAGTGTCAATTAAGGAGGAATATGGTGTAAAGGTGACCTAGTGAATAAATGCTTGTGTTTTTGAACAGTTCATCTTGTGAAAAAGAAGGCTGGAAAGTTACCCTTTTCTGAATTCTTAAGGGCCGTAACTTTGTAAATAAGGGAGGCCGCCGCTTTTTTCTTTCGGATTCGCAATCTACGCTTCAAAATATATAATTCAAAAATTTTCTCAAAATCGTCAGGTGCCCTCAAAATGAATATTGAAAAATAGGCCAAGAACTCATAAGCTCACACAAAAAGGAAAAAGAGGGAAAGAAGAAAGATCATGAAATCTGTTAAAAAAAAAGTCGTGTTTCATAAAATATTTTTCTTAGAGAAAAAATATGCATCTAATCATCTGTATCTAAATCCAAAATAAATAACTCTTTTTTAACATTTCGCAGAGGTTAAATTAAAAATGTAAGTAAAACAAAAATCCTAACTTTCCGAAATTTGCGAACTTTTGACAACATCGCACGTATTTAGCCGAGGACGACAACGAGCGAACCCTACCCCTACTCCTGAATTCTGCGTTGTGCTTTTCCTTCCCGCCGCCTCGCTCTATTCGAGTTTGAGACGCAGTGGTGACTGTACAGCGTGTCGACTCTCCGAACCGCGCCTGTAATTTTTTTTAATTTCCACTGTCGCGAGCCTCTAATTCGCGACAAAGAAAATCACCCTCGGGCTGACAAGTATTGCCGAACAACCCGCTCAACTCTGCCCTCGAGTGACCAGTGATTTGTGGAAGTGTCAATCGGAATAACGCAGCCTACTTTGTTGCAAGTGGATTTATACCTACTTTGTGTGTGTGTGTGTGTGAGAGTGCCGTTGAAAAATGTTTACATAGCGATAATCTCGCGATTGTGTTTTGTTGGACAGCTATTTTCGTTGCTTTGCCACGTAGTGGGCATATGTATTAGGCTATTTTCGGTATGGTTCCGTTTTCGAAAGATAGGCCGTGTTTAGTGGCCAGTTGGGAGTTGTGAGGTCGCCAGCTCGGTTTTACTCTTGTTGGAAACGAATTGTTGGAACGTATGGTGTGTGGTACAGTGCTGTGAGAACACGTGCCAGTTTCTAGGATAGCCGCGATTTTGGATTACAAAAACTTTTGTGTAGATTTCCTGAGGTAAGTCCAAAAATCTTTATGAAACTAATTTGAAAGTCGCGCTACAGAGTTCTTTGGATCTCTAACGGAATTCCCACTCGAGTTTTATCTGGATCGCGATTGTTTGGATTAAGATTTTTGAGTTTGGTGCTGAAAGATAATTGATAGTCATTCATTAGAGTTGACTTCTTTGGCTCAATCGGTATCAAGGCGAGTCCATTGTAAAAGTTTATTGATGATATTTGGCAATAGGTACATACCTAGGTACTCAATATTTTTTTGTTCTCATTTGGGAAAAGTTTCTAGGTGACCGATTGTCAGAATGGTAAAAGACATTGTGTATTTCATATTTATGCAAAATGTTTCTCATGCGTATTTCTTGATATCTAAAATATTTTAAGGAAATACATTTATCTGCAAAGAAAAATATGTCAGTGGGAATAACGCCGACTGGTTTTTTTGAAACTTTTGCCTTCAAAAAGCACTATTAGATTCAAAATAAATACCACAACGTTTTGAAACTTGTCCCAACATTAGTATTTTTTGCGAAAGAAAAGTTTTGGCTTTCTATTTCTCCATAACAAATATTTGGAATACAAACTTTGTAGAGAAAACTGTTGTATGATTCAGTGTTCAATAAAGTTATTTGTTTTCTTTCGTGTACCTAATTCAATGTTTATTCGAAAGTAGCTATTTCAGAAGGGGATTTTCTTCCAGTTTGTATCTGAAAGTTCATTTTTTGCATGATCTACACATCTATGTATAGAGTTACTTCTTTTAAAATCGATTACTTTCTTCCTTTCCAAATTTTTTTTTATCAAGATGGAGAAGAAATATTCCCCATTAAATTTGGTATTTATTATTATTATTGTTTAAAAGAAAGATTCTTTTTTCAAAATATTTGTAAATTGTATTATAATAGCTCATCAAATATTCATATACACTCAGAACAAGTTACCTGAGGAAAAAAGTTGGGATTAGCAGTTATTTTCATTAAATATTAGTGATTTAATTGAACAATATGCACAAGTTGTAAAATTTTGTCAAATTTCTGGTAGTTAGTTATCCTTTGAAGAAACTGAAATGTTTATAGTATGTACAAGTACTTATTTTTATATCAGATGTATTCAGAATAATTACTTAAGTGATTCATCGGCAAAAAAGTTTATAATTTTTTTTCGAAATATTGCCAAAATCAATTTTGTAATTTTTCTAGCAGTGCTAATATTTTAAATTGAATAAGGTAATATGCATGCAGTGAGATATCTTGAAGTAAACAAATTCAGTTAACATAAACAAATAATAACGTTTCTTTATCAAATGTTTTGAGAATTATCTTTGTTTGCAAAAAATGTAGATACCTATTTTTCATAAGTACTTTATATTTTTTTTTGATGTAAATGATTTTAATTCAGAAGTATTCATATTGCGTATTGATAATAATAAAACCATGTTAATCGTTGAATTTTTCACATTTTATCATTTTCTTCCGCGTCTCATTTTTGTTAAAGTTGTATTCGTACTGTACCTAGGAAAAATGCAAAATGTTTTTTGGCGATTATTTTTTACCATTCTAGGTATAATTAGAAGCGAAGAATCCCAGTTATTTTGACAATCTTCCACAAACTTTTTACAAAAATCGATCAGTTTCAAATTTTCTGGTTTGTTTCAATAAATTTAGATCTATTCATAAGAAATTCCGTAGTATTTATCATTATAGAAAACTCGCATGGGTTTCTATAAATGAACATGCAATTGGGTACGCCGTTACTTTACGTATATCAAGTTGACGAGACACGAAAATTGACGAAATTTGCAAAACAAATGATTTTATAATTTGCCGCTATTTATTCGCTAATCAGTTGCGGAAGAAAAATATTTTTTTGTCCTTTTTTTAAAAAGATACATGTTGTCTCGCCACTTTTTTATTATAAAGTTTTCCAGAACATTGACTAGACCATTGGTTTAGTATATTTATTCGCTAATTAGTTGCGGAGAAAGATATTTTTTCTTTGCTTTTATTTAAAAAATACATGGTGTCTCGTTAACTTGATATCAAGTTAGCGATATGACTTTTTTATCATTAAGTTTTTCAAAACTTTGGCTAGATCATTGGTTTAGTATATTTAATGAGAAAAAAGTTACATCCACGAAAGTTTGAGAGAGCTACGAAATAATAAAAACAATAGTGTGGGTTCATTTTCTAGGGCCCTGCCTCAACAAAAAGTCTGACATATGAGCTTTGATCAACTATATAGTTTACATAGAATTCTCCAGATAAAGTTTTCATCCACGAAAATTTTATTGAAATTGAATCGTGGCTGTTTTCTCACTGATTTTTCATTATTGAGTTTTCCAGATCTTTGATTACACCAGTAGCATGTTCTAGTTATTAGCGAATTACTTGCGAAGGAAAATATTATAATTTCCTATCGTTTAAACAAATACATGGTGTCTTGCTAATGTGTCACCCCTGTTAAGCTATAGCAGAAACACTTTGGAATTTTACATTTATTTTCAGGCCATAATTTAAGGCTAATTTTGTATTCTATTGCCGAATTTTTTGCTCTTCGTTTAACGTAGATATCATGCGAGCGAGACATGTATTTTTTAAAAAAAGGGTTGAAAAAATATTTTTCTCCGCAACTACCTAGAGAATAAATATACTAAACGAATGGTTTAGTCAAAGTTCTGGAATACTTTATAATAAAAAAGTGGTATCGCTAACTTGATATCAAGTTAGTGAGACAACATGTATTTTAAAAAAAAAGGGGCGAAAAAATATTTTCTTCCGCAACTACTTAATTAGCGAATAAATAGCGGCAAATTGTGAAATCATTCGTTTTGCAAATTTCGAAAAGTGTTTTGTCAACTTGATATATATCCTTCGACAATGGAAGCCCGAACTAATGAAATTTATCATGAAACATTGAAAATCACCTTCAATCAAATAAAAGGGGTTTATTTTTGAGAGAGACTAGTCCTTGGGAAAGAACTATTTGGGCTTTCTACTTCTCCATCTTCATACAAAAAATGGGAATCTTCCAAAAAACTGATTCTTTCCTTTTTTTTTTGAAAGATTCCCCCTTTTTTTGTATTTCGTCTTGATCGAATATCGTGTAAGATTCGTAATACCATTGTAATGCTTGTTTAGCAACTATTCATTCGAATTTGTGCTGGTTCTACAGAAAATAGCCATCAGATACATAATTCAAGTTGGACCACGTGACTCCTGCAGGAAATTGTTCAAAGATGAGAAAATACTGAATGTGGGGGTTCTGTTCTTTTTAAAAACTGTTCATCTGATGAAAAAATATATGGTAATAAGTGGCTTCGTCCTTGTGTCTTATCACTCGTTCGTCAAATTATAAGAAATCATATGAAGTTGTCAATCGACTTCTCTCTTTAAAGACTCAATATTTATTATATTGGCATATGAATGTATAATCATGTACCAAACCGGGTCAAGGTTCGTGGAAAAACGAATCTATAGAGAAACACGGACTAACAATTTTCATTTACCCGTGTCATGAAAATTCGGGTCAGTTTTTTTTCAATGGAACTAAATTTTTTCGTGGACTAAATGGCCATTAGATGCACAATTATTTGACAATATTACATAATTTCAGTTTATCGATTTTTTCGGGCCAACATCCACATATTTCTACAGCTCCGTTAAAACGTTCTTTTTATGTTTTTGTTCGATTACAATTGAAGATGTAAACCGACTAGGTAGTTTCCCGAATAGTTTCCGAATGGTAATAGACGGCTCTCATTCCGAACATCTAATCCACTAGGAGATTATAAGAAATAACCTGCAGCAAGAAGTTATCGCCCACTACGCTACCGAGACACCTAGAAACTTTGTAGGGGAACGCGGCGTAGTCCGAGAAAATTTGGGATTTTGTCGAATGAAATGTAGACCAACTTTTCGACTTGTGTGGCAGTTGCAACGTGCACTACAATGTGGAGTTCGTGTTAAAAGTGATCATTTAAATGGTAAATGCCGGGAAATTATTGCAAATATATATTTTATCCAGCAAAAAGCACATTCGGATAAATCCATAATATGTTTAAGAACGATCTAGCTAGCTAGCTGTGCTAGCTACCGTCGTAAGTCTTCTCCGACGTTATATAATTAATTATGCAATAACAAGGCAGTGGTACCTTCCGTATCATCCATAAATAGTTTCGAGATGATAATAATTATTCTCTTCAGAGTTTATGAAAAGTTTTGAAATAGGGTTTTCGTTTCAAAACAAACCGAGAAGTTGTATTAGAGAAAACTGATATTCAGCAGAAAAGGACACAATTTTTTGGGAAATACTAAACATTGACCCATCATTTACATGGATAGAACATATATCAATTCAACACATAACCATGAAAAAGCTTTAAGTGATGACATAAATGAAAGTCTTTGAAACCAGCTTCTAAAGAACAAAGGCTAATTATTCATTGTCAATGCTGGCAGTTGCATCGTTTTTATTCCGAAAGATTGTTTAATGTTCAAATCTCAAACAAAAACTGTTAATAACCACACGGAGATAAATTATTGTAATTATAAAAAATGGCTTAAGGAATATCTTTATTATTATTTTTATTATTATATATATACTTTATTATCCAAAGAAAAAATCTTGTTGGCAAAGTTAGTTAATAAATATAAAAGAATACATGAATGTCATATGAATATAAAAATATAGATAAAATATAATGTAAATTTGAGTATAAAAACATTGAATAAAAAACCACCAACAATATATAATACAAATATATAATAATACAAATATAATACAAAATTATAATACAAAATTAATGATAATATATAAATATTTCTTATCCCCCTTCATATATTGGGACCTTTCACCT
>WOGP01003537.1:0-15045 GCA_015342065.1 Leptinotarsa undecemlineata
AATAGATAGGTATAGGGAAATAGTATATGAATTTGTTGACAAAGTGATAATAAATCATAATATGATATTATATACGGGGTGTTCCATTTGAAAAATCGAAGAAGCGGCTACTTTATAGTAGAAGCGACAACGCCGCTTCGTCTAAAATATTTTAGTCGTGTAGGTCATATTGACTTATGCATACTGTGGAATTTTCAGGTTGATCCATTGAATAGTTTGCCAGAAACGGCTAATCAACACTCATCATGAAAAGCCCTGTATAGAAAAGAGTGTGGCGAATGCTCTGCAGTATATACAGGACAAACCTGTAGAAATTTTGAAACAAGACTGCGTGAACACGTCTGTTTGGACAAAAAGTCTGCAATGTACGAACATTTTCAAGAATTAAACCACAAGATAAATGAAGATAACCTCAAAATCCTACATATATGTAATAAAGGGAGATAAATGAATCTGTTAGAGACCATGGAAACTAAGAAATCAATTAAAAACCAGAAACATTTACACCTAAACGAGCAACTTGAATTATGTAGGTCTCCTCTCTTGAATTTATGAGTTTAACAACCCCTAGAATTTTCAGGGTGGTATTTAGAGTTGGCATCTAGTCTCTCAAATACCTGTCCTTACAGCATACCTGAAATTTCTATAAAATCGATGTTCCAAATTCAGATTTCAGTTTCATACTTGATAATGGAATCAAACCCGAAACCAGTCGTAAAATAAAAATTTTCCAGTGGTATTTATACAAAACTGTTTTTATTCATTTCATTTAAGTGATCATGAATTACTACAAAGTAAATGTACCATAAGTACCAAATCTCCATTTCCCACACAGCTTCCAGGGTTAAGACTATCATGTTTCTATTTCCTCTAGGTAAATCGATTTCCTCCCATGAGATCGTCATCTCAAATCAGGATATATTTATTTCACTGAGCATTTGTTGATTTCTCCTTCCATAAACCCTTCACGCGCGATAATCCTGAGGCGAGGGTAGCCGGAAGGATAACAGGATATCTCTGCATTCCTGAAGCTCGAGGAACTTTAAAATAAATATTCGTAAATGGAAAATTCTGGCGAGCTCGGCTCAGGTTGAACGGTAATCCAGAGTTATTGAGTTGTGTTAGCAGCGAGGAGGATTGTTAGGATGGACAAATTAACACAAAGACGCACACGGTTTCAATCAAAGGACTACCAATCGATATTACCGCAGAACAGCCTTGAGATTATATTGGACATTCCCGAGCTTGTGAATTCTCGCTCAGTGAATTTCCAATAAGTTGCAATGGAGTTCGAAAATTTGAACGCACTTTTCCTCCTACTGAGCCCGTTTACAACTATTTCCACAGATTGTAAAACTGCGGAAATACTTTCACAAAGTGGATTATAAACTCCCGATTGGGATTTAAAAAAGTTTTTGCCGAATGTGAATGTGGTGATATCGTTACAGAACCGGACATCTTGGTGTATTCACACCTACCCGAAAACATTGTGTTTTTGAAATATCGGGCACATTGTGATTTTCGTATGACGTGTCGTTTTTCTTTTCATTGTTCAATCCTCAATCTATTCACTCAACAAAATATTTTTCTCCATTTAATCGATTGGTGCATTTGTTGGGTACCTTAAAAACGATTGTTCTCAAAAATTTTGTTCTATTTCAAATGACAATCGTTTTCAAATCTTATATGGATCAATGTATATAATAATCAATCTTAGTAAAAGATATTGGGGCTGGTGTACGCCAGGGATCCATTCTAGGGTCGTTACTGTTCTCCATATACACTTCAGGTCTCACAAATTCTCTTGAAAAGTGTTTATCTTCATGCTGATGACACATAAATATATTACAGCTTTCCTCTGGAAGACAAAGCATCAATACTGACATTGATGCTTTCGTTGAGTCTGCTTCAGATCACTGTTTGAAGATGAATGTCAGTAAATCCAATATTAAATAAAAAAGCATTGAAACTTATACATCAAACTAAAAATGATTGATTTCATTAGCCCTTTTATAACACCACTGTAGGTAATAATAGTAGTTTAAAATCTGTTTAAAATCTGTTTTTCCGTTATTCAGCTTAATTGAGTACCTGAGTTTTATTTACTTGTGATCATGTGGATATGCTAATTAAAACACCGGTGAGCAAACTAGGTTACATCCATCAATTTACCAATATTATTGTATTCGATCCAAAGAATCAACGACATGAATATCAATATCAACAATGAATTACTTGCATCGGTTTTCAGATCGATACTAAATTAATATTTGAAAAGTATATCAATGGTCTATTACAATGAGCATATTTTCGGTTTTCACCTACTCAATCATCGTAACACGCTGCCCTTTCATGGGTTTCTCCAATCTTGGGAACAGGAAAAAGTCGCAGAGGGTCAAATCTGGTGAATACGATGGCTGAGACAAGCAATTATGAGTGAGCAGGAGCATTTTCGAGATGCACACGTGATGAATTATTTTTATACAATATCCGACTTTTTTTCATATTGCTTGTCGCAGGCGGCGAATAACTCCAAAACAATTGTGCTCATTGACCATACGATCATGTGGCAAGAACTCCACAGTAATCGAAGGAAACAATTGGCACAAATTTGACATTTAATCGAATTCGACGTGCTTTTTTGATCTTGGCTCTCCTGAGATCTTCCATTGGGACGATTGGACTTTTGTTTCGATGTCATGACTATATACATGATATGTCACAGGATATTCGTTAAGATCCAACTATAGTTTCATTGTTTCCCACCATAAATTGATGAAAGCAACAAACGGCTCGCTAATATGCCTATCAAATCATTCAACAAACTCTTGAACCGCTATCAAACCTGCATTCCTTGAAAAAAAATTTTGAAAACTATTACATGACAATACACAGTTTCAAATGTTCTATTTTCAAATGTTGAACAGTTGAAACTGTGTACCAATATGAAAAAAATTAAAAATATCTAATCGCACTAAATGCACGTAGCCCACAAAATTTGAACATGTACCTTATTTTTGAATAGTCCACGTATCCGTACGAAAACTCCTTGTCATCATCATCATTATTATTCGGAAATATCTGTGTTTTAGTTTTCCATAAAGTCGCTTTCTATTTTCAAAACTGTTTTCGTTTCATGGGCGTGGAAACTCATAAATAGCAGAAATGTTGTTAAACTGCAGATATTCTAAGTTCTATAGGCACCAACCCAACTGAAATTATCCAGAAGCAAGGTTAACGTTCATATTGGTGACATTTTGGAACAGCCCCAACGGCTCACTAATGTATACAATAGCTTTCTCAGGCGTAAACTAAAACTTCCTTCAAGTCAAATACGTTTATTATCTCTTTCATTTTGTTACATATTTTTAAATCTTCACATTCTTTGGTGTCCTGCTTTAGACGAATGCCTCTTCAGGGTCTGTGTTGAATTGTAGATTTACTTTTATATAATGATTAAAGTTGTGGGGTTAGTGTTTGTGTTATCTTAGTCTAAGTGTTCAGTTATTGTGGTGTCGCGGTTTGTTTGTCATGTGTTGTTTATAGCATTGGTCTCCTACCGTTCCTTGTGTTTGTCTTCATATTAGGTTGCGCTGTGTTGTTTGGGTCCATGAATCTTCTTTCTTTCCTGTGTTGGTCCTCTTGGTGGCTTGTCGTGTGTTGTCTCTGGTTCTGGTATTCTTAAAAGGGTTGTTTGTCTTGGTCTGTTCTTCATGTGATTGCCAGCGGGAACTCGTGTAGTATGTCTTAGAATCTCTCCGGAATATCATCCAGGGCTCCTAATAGCCTGGCTCGAGGAAATGGGAATTTCTCCCTTGGGATCCTCCATGCGCCCCCGCAGGGCCTCCAGGGTGTGGTCAGTGTTTCTTTTGCTGCGGTGTTGTTGCTTCTTATGGCTCTGCTGGTATATTTTCCTCAGAGTTCCTGAAATCTAATGTTTATTGGGGTTAGTTTTATTGTTTGGTATACTTCATAGGAAGGGAATCGGTAAGGAAGGTTGTATATGTTTCGAAGTATGCTCCTTTCGATGGCTTGTAGGCAATTTGTTAAGCGTGTTGATATTGTGCTGTAGATCATTGCCTTGTAGTCCATGATCGGTCGTATGCATGTGTGTATTAGTGTTTGGCTGTTGTACCTCCCAAGCTATCCCTTCAATGCCTTCAGGAGGTTTGCTCTTTTCCTGACTCTATCCAGAGTTTCTCTGAGGTTGGCTTTCCAGTTGAGGGTTCTCGTCAAGGTAACCCCCAAGTAGGTCACCGAGTTTTGGAGCTGGAGGTTTTCTCCTAGGAGCCTGAGGTTCAGGCTGTCGGTACTAAGGCGGGATCGATTGGAGGTGTTTGAGTGCCTGAAAAAAATTATTTGGGTTTTTGTAGGGTTGATTTGGGATGCGCCAGTTGTTGTACCATTAAATAAAGTGGTTAATCATGTTCTGTTTTTGTGTTTGTAGTTTTTTGGTGTTGTATACGGAGGAGTATAGGAGGGTATCATTGGTGTATTGGAGTATTTTTTGGGTTGTGGGGGCGTAGTGGACGTATATTAGGAATAGGATAGGGGCTAGTATGGATCCCTGTGGGACTCCGGCTTTTGGTGTGAATGCGTTGGAGAGTATGCTTTGAATCTTATCTTGTATTTGTCTATTTGTAAGGTATGAGGATATTATCCCGATTAAGTGAGATGTTAGGTGTATTTTTGGGAGCTTCCAGATCAGGCCTGCGTGCCAGACCTTATATAAGGTTTGTTGGATGTCGAGTAGGACTGCGATCGTTCCAAACGAGGCGTTTTTGTTTGGTGTGATGTGTGTTTGTAGTTCTACTAGGGCACTAACACAGTAGTAGTTCAACTACTACTGTGTTTAGTGCTCGGTCCTGAAGCCGTGTTAGTGTGGTGGTATGATGTTGTGTTCTTGGAGGTAGTCGGTGAGTCTTTCGGCTAGTAGTTTGCCTAGGCAAACTGATTGGTCGGTAGGATTCGAGATTGGTGGGGTCTTTGTGAGGTTTGGGGATCATTATGGTGTTGGCTTGTTTCCAGGCCGTTGGGAAGTAGGCTAGGGTTACGCATACGTTAAGGATATCGCTGAGGTTTAGTAGGATCGTCTCTGGTAGGTTCCTTAGGGTTCTGCGGTTTATTGAATCTGGGCCGAGGGCTGTATTTTTTCTGCATTGGATGGCTTTGACGATGACGTCCTCACTGATAGGTGCTCGGAGAGGGCAGTTTGGGTCAAGCGGAATCGGTCCTGGGTGTCTGCGTAGGTGCGTGGTGACTTGTTGATGTATGTGCTTAAGGTGTTCGTTGTCGAAGTGTGCGTTGGTAGGTAAGTTGAATGCCGTTTTGAGGGATTTTCAGAAGGCTTCTGCTTTCTCTGATGGATTGAAGATGGCGTTGTCATCGGTCATTAGGTGACTGGGTGTTCTTCGAGATTATGAGTATTTTAAATTTATACCAGAATGCTGAGCCGTTCTTGCAGTCTAGTTTGCTTGTTTCTTCTCTCCATCTTCGTGCGTTTTGTCTGTTCCATTCTGTTTTAATCACGTGGTTCCTGGTTTGTATGTATATTCTGTATAGTTTTCGTTTGTAGCGGATTAGGTTTACTAGGTTTATTAGGTTCACTAAGTTCCTAACATATTACCTACTAGTATGCCTACTTTCTAATGAATGAATCTACCTGAAAGTACCGTAAATATGCTTGACTATTTTTACCTGGAAATGAACAGACTCAATAATGGCGAACTATTCAATTCAGTTTGATCGTTTGTGAGATATTGAGAGTTTTTGAATTTGTTTATTTCCATACTCTCCTATAGGTTAAGTTACAAAACTTTCTTCTGGAAATAGAGGGGCTTATATTCATGGCTGAACTCGTGTCGCTCTGTAATTGATAAGTAGCATATGTGGAATTTATTTTTCCATTCTGGAAACCATTTTTGTGTTCCTTCATGCGGGCTTTGAACGTTCTCCCAGTTTAACCTATATAAAACATTGGACATGACCCATATGATAATTTATACACTCCCAATTTGTCTGAAACTGAACTTTCATCTTTGCTATTCTTGATGTGCATGCCTAAGTTGTTTTTGGTTTTGAAAGCAACCTTTGTTGTGCAGAAAATCTGAAATCAATCATCGAACACAATGCACCTACACATTGGGGGACATATAACTGTTCCGGGAATAAATGATACAATACAAATCAACATTTATCGCATTGGATTAAAATTCTCCATTTCTTTATCGCTTTCCGTAGAGATAACATTGATTTTTCGATGTAATCACCCATTTATCGGCTCATTTCTTCTGGCGATATGGACCCGGTGGCAGGTCGCCAGCTTGCTCATAACATTAAGTCTCGAGTCCATCGATTTTACGAGCTCCAGAAATTTGCCCTCGGGATTCCAGGAAGCGAAAACCGGTAAATGGTTTGATGAAATGAAATATCGTGTATTTGCACATCGGTCCAAGGTTCGCTGCTGATTTATTTGTTCGTCGGAACGCTTCGGTGTTGGTTATATCAAGGTGTTCTCCGATATTTGTATTGGTATAGTTCATTTGATATTGTGATTGAAAAAAATCGTGAATCATCGATCTTAGTTTCCAGGAGAATATGTTTCTACGTAAAACTAAATCCTTATCAGCCACCCCGTCTCTAGAACAACCCTCATGTCAAAAATTTTAAATGAGAACAGTAATTGAGTAACACTTTAATTGAAATGTGTATTCAACAGTTTTACATGTTCATTATTACAATGAAATACAAGGATTTTGGATAAAATTAACGACCTTATATTTCCTTCCTTCATTATGAAAATATAATATCGTTTATTATGCATAAAAATACAGTTATACATGAAAGAAAAAGGGTTAGCCAAAGGCTATCTTCCACCCCTCCCAAAAATTATACAGTGGGTATAAAAAAATAATTATAACCATACTTATTTATTATCATAACAATAATAGAGAAGAGAAAAAATAATACATCAAATAGTTGCTAATAACTCTTAATATTATTAACATTATTTTGGTCAATTTAACGATTTCATTGCACTATCATACATTGAATTTAATTTTTTTTAAATTAGCACTAGGCAGTAAGCCCGGTGCTAATTTGAAAAAATTAAATGATGAATAGTATGATTCAAAAGTGGTAAAATTTCATTCAGATAAGAAGGGGCTATATAAGAAAAACATGCTTGAAATCTGTAAGGATTGTGCCTAGGCATGTTAAATGAGTTAATTCTCAAATTGACCATATGTATGCCAAAATGCCTGCTTAATAAACTATGTAAATAACTAGGTGTTTTAGTTTGAAGCAACATTTTTATCAAATATTGGACTCTGTACCTCACATTCAGCTCCTTCATTTTTAACAAAAATGGGGTGACTTGTTCACCATTTGGTATACAGCATACGAATCGCATGTAAGAATTTTGTATACGTTGTAACTTCTGTTTATTATATTGGGGCAAAAAATTGTAATACACCGAACAACAATACTCGATATGGGGGTAAATGAGAGTTTTAACTAACCTGAGTTTCATTTCTTCTGATAACTGATACTTGAATTTGTATAGCGATTTGAGTTTGAAGAATGATACTTTGAAAATATTTCTCACATGATCATGGAAAGATAAAGAGCTATCTATGGTTACGCCAAGATTTTTAGCACTATTTACCCAGTCAATGTCTGCGTTATCGAGAGTGAACCTAAACTTACACTGAGTTTCTACTATTTGTCTTTGAGATCCTATGCATAAGGCCAAAGTTTCATTTGGAGTGATTTTCAGTCCATGATTCTCCGATTTGTGCAAATCTGTGTTTATATTGGCCACGCAACTTTCTGTATCGGTGTTATGAGAAGACATATATAACTGTATATCATCTGTGTATATATGTACTTGACAATGTGATAAGAAAATGGGGTAATCAAAAATAAACCCTGAAAACATCAAGGGTCCTAAAATACTTCCCTGCGGTACACCTGAGATTGTTTCTTTTAGGGATGACCATGAGTAATCATTCAATTTGACCCTCTGTGATCGGTATATGAGATAGCTAGTCATCCATTTAAGAGAAATGTCATCGAATCCTATGAACTTGACCTTGCTAATGAGTAAATTGAAATCAACTAAATCGAAAGCTTTACTTTGATCAAGCAGTACTGAAATGGTTACATTTGATTGATCTCTGAATCTCGAAAATCGTCGATTACTTACCTGCCCGTGAATTGATAGAATTGTTAAGGAAAATACTTAAATATATTATCACATTGTTACAGGGCATATTATCAACTTAAAACTTGGTTGGGTAACGAACCTACAGCAACTGATTGGGGCTGGAAGCAACATCAACGTGGCGTTATTCCCAAATTCACAAGAAAGACATTAATTCCAGAAGGATTTCTTAGAACTGCTACAGCAGTGAAACTGGATGAAGTAGTTTAAAATGTGGCTGTCGAAAACATGGTTAAAAATTAAAAAATGTATGCTCAAATTATCATGGTTCTTAAAATTCCTCCAATATGGAAAAAAAACCTACGAGGAAGTTAATGATTCAGATCACAAGTTGACATGGAATCAACACCTACAAAAGATAATCCAAAAAAGCACGATAGCCTTCAACTTGTGTAGAAGGATGTGCGGAAAAAATTGGGGTTTACAACCAAAAATTACCATATGGCTGTATACCAGAGTTATCTTACCCATGATAGCATATGGCTCTGTGGTATGGTGGCCAAAGACTCAGCAGGTTGGGGCGATTCGAAGGCTAAGTGGCATTCAAAGGCAAGCTTGCCTGGCTGCCACGGGCGCTATGAGAACCTCTCCAACAGCCGCATTAGAAGTCTTGTTGAATATAACGTCACTACATATAAATATTCAAGGGGAAGCCAGGTCAGTCATCAGTAGACTGACCAGAGGGCAAATGCCTATAAGCATGATCCACGGTAAGAGGTATAACGAGCTAAACAAAGAGTTGGAAAACGACCCCATAATGGAAATGCCATCGGATGAGATGCTTTCCCAATATAGCTTCGGAAAAAACTTCAAAACAATTATAACAGGCAGAGAGGCATGGAAGGGAGGAACTCCGATAAATGCAGAGATTGCCTGTTACACAAATGGCTCAAAAACTGAAGAAGTGTAGTAGTGGCTGTTCAGCACAGAAGCCTCATAGTAATCTAATCTAATCTAATCTAATCTAATCTAATCCAATGATTCAGATGAAATTTTGGATGAAGAACGAATGCAGACTGGAAAGAATATTGGAGACGAAAAAGGTGATGGTCTTGAAGATTTCGAAGATCAACTAGAATGCCATCAAAGAGACAAAAACTGATGGATAAGAAATTGAAATTCAAGGCAAGGTATTAATAAATAACAAGATTAACGTTTTTGAACATATTATAATTAATGACGTAATCAGAAGGAAGTATCTAAATTCAGTAGTACGATTTACATCTATATTTATATTTTATGAGATTTTATATGACATTAATGTAATTAGAATGGAATAAATAAATTTTTCATGTGAATAAAATTACCGCAATCATATTTTTTTAATCAAATTATACATAATGATAAAAAAATCGAATTCGAGTTTTTTTCGATTTTTTGTATTTTCTGAGAACATTTACTATAGTACTGTATTTTTTTAACCATCAGAAAGTAAAGATTTCAACGAACGAAAAGCACACCGACTTTTTGAAAAAAAACTAATATTTTGACGCGAGAATTTTCGATTGAAAATTAGAGTGCTTTTTGATAATAACTCAAAATAAGGTGAAAAAAATAAATATTTAAAATCAAATAGACTATATTGTGTTTGGGACATTGAAAGGTAAATTTTCACCAAATTTCGTAGAAAACAATTTTTTTTTGAAAAGGATAAAGATAAAAAACCAAAAACTTGGTCACTTGAATTTTTCACATAAATCTTGAGGTTATGTGAAAAAATTGTGAATACAAAAGTTGTAGATCTTTCTATTACCTATTTAACTTTTTTTCATAGCGTTCGTAGTTTTGCTGAAAATCGAGATAAACCATGTTTTACCCTTGAAAACTCACCCCCTCCCACTTTCCGAACTCAGATCGTCCTTAATTTATTTTTCCATTCATTTTTATCATATTTCTCTCCTCTCCAAATGGGTTTCATCCTACTATTATTTTTTTTAATCAAAATATTATCGACCCTGTTCTAATCTGTCCCTGAACGAGCTACCATAACGGCGCGGAAAATCACCTGGAATTTTCATAATAATAATTTTAGTGCCAGGTATGTCAATACAGTGGTATTTTTGTGAAGATATTAATGATATTTGTGATGGCGAATAGTCGGTGAAGCATTTTTTTGCACGAATACATTATTTATATATTTTCCTTTTACGTAAACTCACTGTTTATAGATACCACATCAATAAATATTAATATTCTATTTTCATCATCGTGAAATTCTCACTCTTTCCTTATTTCTGAATTAATCGAATGGTATAATGTGGTGGAAAAAAACCGGATTATTTCTAAAAATAGCCCGAGCGGTAAACATGAGCTTTAACTTAATGTTCACGAATATGTTATGTAATCGGCACTTATAAAGCGTCTGTCTAGGAAATGAGAATTTGAAAAGGGTCGGACCTTTATCGAACTACCCCTATTTATGTCTCCAAAGCAGGTACATGCATTTATTCCTGAAGTCCACCTGACACTCTCACTTTCATTTTGATACCACATTTGAATATTATGCGCAAACGTTGGAATAATATTACAGGTATCCTTCACAAAGAGTTTTTGTGGTATTGCGACGGAAAGTTCGTGAATTTATGACGGTTTTAATTTAAAAAGGATCAGAAAAAGTTATTAAAAATAATAAATGGTTCCGTTTCACGGCGATTACAGTTAATTTTCACGGGTGGAATCGGGTTGTTAACGATATCAATGTAGTCCATCAACGAAACAATTAATCAAGTCGTTAAAGACCTTTATGCACTTTATCAGATATGAGGAATCACTTCACGCCAGTCGCTGGCCCTTTTAGCCATTCATTTGTCAAAAACTGTGAGCTTTTCATATCATAGCTTTCATAATATTTTTGGTAATTTTCGTTTTGAGGGCACCCGGCGATGTTGAAAAATTTTTTTTACGTATTTTGATGGGTAGATTACGAATCCGGAAGAAAGAAGCGGCGCTCTCCCCTATTTACAAAGTTACGGCCCTTCAAACTTCAGAAAAGGGCAACTTTTCAGTCTTCTTTTTCACAAAATAAACTATTTAAAAACGCAAGCATTTATTCACTAGGTCACCTTTACTCCTTACTCCTCTTTCTTTGACACTTTTCACTTCAATAATCAACATTTCTCCAATGAAAATGTTAAAAAATGTACGGAGCTATTTTTTGTTACATATCTCTGTATTTTACGTTTTTAAGGTTAATGGCATGGTTGGTACAACTGATGCAGTCCATATTCCTAAAGTAATTCAAATGTTTTTTCCCTTCACTCTTTAGATCGTAAATTGGTTTTTGGTAGGCGGCGGCAAATACCAACCGCTTTTTTCTGAAATGTCACTAGTAACTAACCTGAAAATAGAAGAATGTCACCAGGAGAAGCATTCGTTTTTAAATTGAGTTTATTATAAGAAAAATGTTTATTATTGAAGTGAAATGTGTCAAAGAAGGAGGAATAAGGTGTAAAAGTAACCTAGTGAATAGATGCTTGTGTTTTTAAATAGTTTATTTTGTGAAAAAGACGGCCGAATTGTTGTTCTTTTCTGAACTTTGAAGGGCCGTAACTTTGTAAATTAATGAGAACGCCTCTTTTTATCTTTCGGATTCGTAATCTACGCATCAAAATACGTAAGTACACTCAAACATTTTTTCAACATCGCCGGCTGCCCTCAAAACGAAAGTTTACCATATTTTTATATACTTTGGATTTTTCTCATGTTTCCCATATGGTAGCTATAGTTGTGTACTCTTTGTATTATTAACTCTAATTGATTTAATCGCGGAGATATTGAATGCTTTTTTGGAATGAATCAAGATGAATGGAGCGTCGAAAAGTTTCAATAATAATACTACTAATAATAATATTTATTCACACGAACAAAAAATTATTACAGAGTATAATTTAACAAATGCAGCATTATTGTAAATAAACCAAATTATAGCACGGAAGCAGTAGATACTGCTCCCCTTTTATTTTTTTGAACAGGTCAATTAAAAAAGTTCAAATTTGAGATAATGAAATTACCGCATGAATACTTTATTTTGAAGTGAAATTGACAGATGCAATTTTCAAGATGGCGACTGGGCGTCATCTGGGGAAAAAATTAAATGGAAAGGGGGGTCTTGTGGCACATATTTTTAAGGCTCCTGACAAATTCTTCATAACCCTAGAATATAATGGCAATATCTTTAACTACTACAAAATGGCGGAACTTCCAATAATAGGCTGAATACATTGATATCTAACTACATAATATGAGATAATAAGTTCAAGAATAGTTCAGAAGATGCTCGAAATGGTTGCTTTGAACTTCTTGGCATATGAACAACCCATCCGATATTTCACTCCGAACATTTTCGAACAAAGTAACGTCAATATCTCTACAAATATTTATTATTCTCTGCCGTATATCCAATATTGAAGCAGGTTCAGTTTCGAACACCTTTTGCTTCAAATAGCCAAAAAGTCAAAAGGTGTCAAATCTCGCGAGAGAGCTGGCCATTCTGTAGGACCTCGACGGTCAATCCAACGCCCGTGAAAAGTAGTATCTAAATAGTTTCTTAATTGTCCGGAGTAATGTGGTGGTGCTCCATCTTGTTGGAATACAATATCAATATCGAATTCATTAGGATTCGCTTCGACGATTTCAGTGATGAGAGGGTCAACAGTAGTTTCTAGCATATTCAAATAGTTCCCCTGTTGAATTTTGATCAATAAAAAGAGATCCTACAATATGGTTTCCCAATATTCCTGCCTTAATGTTAATTTTTTCTGGATTTTGAGAATGTGTTTCCCGGAAAACGTGGGGGTTAGTGTCAATCCAATTTTTTAATAAACAAAAAATAACTCAACGAACCTTATTGGGTTGTTGGAATTGCCATATGGCAGATGAAAAGGAATATTTCTAGAAATATCGATGTTGATGTTTTTGTCTTCAGTAAATGATTTAATGTTTCGCCATTTTGAAGTAGGTGAACTTATTGACATTATATTCCAGGGTTGTGAAGCACTTGACAGGAGCTTCAAAATGATGTATCACAAGATCACTTTCTATTTAATTTTTCCCCAGACGGCGCGCAGTCGCTATTTTGAAAGTTTCATCTGTCAATGTCACTTCAAAATAACGTATTCATGCATTAATTTCATTATCCTAAATTTCAATTTCTTGAGTTAACCCCTTCAAAAATAAAACGGGGAGTCATTAAAGAAATGCACTGTATATAAAAATGTGAACATGTAAAATGTAGAATAATAAATATAAAGACATAAAATATGAATTTTATGAGTTTAAAATTTCAAAATACTCCCATATACCGATATACAGGTACTGTGTGCACTTAGGATGCCATTATGAATGTATACACCATGATTATATTAATGAATATTTGAATTTTCAATTATTGACCGTAGGATAAAAATAGTTTCAAAACTTTTTTGAATCTGAATGCTGACGTTTCGTTTTGCAGTGTTTCGGGAAGCAGATTACTTTTGGTGCTAAATATTGATAGCATTTTTGGCCTATTGATTTCGAAGCGAAAGGTACTAAATAATATATGTTTTGTCTCGTAATATGGGTATGAGAAGATTCAATAAGTTCGGTCTTATTGAAGAACTAAGTTGTAGCGATGTGGTTGAAGAATATTTATCTGATATCAAAAATCTCACACCACATGCAATAATTTGTTCACCCCGAAAAGGTATTTTACGTATCTTATAGAGAATACTAATTTGAGCACATTTATTAAATATAATAAAGACAAAACTACAGTGTCAAAAGAACGCAGTTTCTTAACTGTTGTACCAAATCAGTGAACTCAGTTCAATCATGACTATGATGTTTCATATTTGCACGAGTCAAATATAAAATATCATTCAATATATCTTCTTCATGCATTTTAAACAAATTTTTGATATAACTAATCTTTTATTTTTATGACATTCTGATTTTGGCTTTGATGAGAGAAAAAAATTCGCAGCCTGACTTCTCTTTACTCCTTAATTTCTTTTCGAAAATCCCATTCTCACCTATCCTTCACACAAAATTGCCCAACTATGAAGGGATTAAAATCTGATCCTCTTCCTTTACAAAATTCCATTCTCTGTAAGTGTTAAGCCCCCAATGCGTCTCAAAATGTCACTAATTCCCCAGGCATTAGGTAGGAAAGTAGGTTGACACCATTATTTTTCTACCTACCCAGATATTGACACATCAAAAACAGATCGATTTCGGTGAGGTTGTTTACATTATTTTGCAAACAAGAGGCGACTTTAACAGAATAAGTGTGTTGAACTTTTCAAACCCACGTTTGAAACTTTATTGTTGACGGCAGGTATTGTTTATTTATCAGATAGTCATTAGCAATGGTTTGTTTTGCGAATATTCTTGATAGCAAACATTTTTAGATTCATTATGAAAAATTTCAGACTGAAAATACTGTGAGTAACTAGCTCCTCATGTCATCGGTGATTTTTCAAATTGAAATATTGGTCATGTAGTACCTCATTAGCAAGGATTTCTATTGAATACTTTACTCTGCTATTCCAATTTGTTGAGTGTTCCTTTTTTCACTATGGATAAAAAGCATCATCTATAGGTTTCTAAGTGAAAACTGGAGCTCAAAAAGAAATGGATTCAAAAGTTTCTCTATTTGCGATATTAGATAGACCATTTTCTGAGTATAAGCATGCTAAGAAAGAGGCACTTCTAAATATTTCTCTAGACATAGCCTCAGATATCTGAGGGACAGAAAACTTCCATTTTTTTTTTGTTTGAAGGTGGTTGACAATGTTTCGTGGTGTATTACATCAGCTCGGACTTCCATTGTCTAATATAAT
>WOGP01003538.1:0-15041 GCA_015342065.1 Leptinotarsa undecemlineata
AAAAAATCCTATAAAAAAATATTATATGTGTTTTAATAAGCAGAAAAATAAATTATAGCAATAATAGCATCCGAAACGAACACTATAATTGTAATGAAAATTGAAATGAAGTAATTAATATAGGTACCCAAAAAAATTATTGGCGCAATAAATGTTTGAATTGGAGTCCTTCCATTTCGAGACATTTTTAAACTCGGTTTTTCATATTATTTATTGCCCTTAATACACGTATTTGCTGCATTGTTGCGAAATCATTCAAAATCCTCAATCTCGAGTCTTCCACATCTTCTATCTCTCTGCCAGCGTAAATCTTATTTTTCAATGTCCCCCATAGTAAATAGTACAAAATAGTAAGATCTGGTGATCTTGCAGACCATCTTATTATCCTATTATTTATCTGGAAATGGAAGGACTCCAATTCGAACATTTATTGCACAATTAATTTTTTTGTGTATATAAATTACTTAGTTCATTTGAATTTTCATTATAATTATAGTGTTTGTTTTGGATGTTATTATTGCTACCATTTTTTTTCTGCTCATCAAAACACATGTAAGTAGTATATTTTTAGAGCAATGATAAAAATATGAATAGGTAACGAAAAATGAAAAAAAAAACTCTCGAGAAACTCTACGGTACATAGGGAGACGTGAAAGTTGCTATTGTGTTTTTATTCAATTCAGTCAACCAATTTCCAGGGTTGTAATTTGAAAGGGAATAATTCACACAATTATAATCGAATATTACCGAAACATCCCGAAATATAGAATTGAATTGAATTTCTCAGTATGAAGTGAACGTCTACGATCCAAAAACTACAAAAAAAATACAGATCCATTTTAAAAAATTCAAAGATGGGGGTGGCCCAAGTCAGATGACACACTGTATAAAAGATTCATGGATATATTCTGAGAGCCCACATCAAGTGCCAATAGCAAAATGTGGGCAGAGTTTCAATATGTCTGCGAATAAAGAAGATATAGGCAAAAAAATTATTTGGGATTTTTGGTTTTTCCAGTATATCTCCAGAACCAAAAGAGCTATATTCGGTTTCTTTACATCATTGAATAGATCTCTAAAATACGCAACTCTGCCATAATTTAACCGACACTCTACCTTTTATCGTTTACGAAATTCCCATGTACAGAAACGAATTTGAATAGTCCTGTATAAAAACATACACTTGAGAGGTTAATGAATGACCTTGACCTATTTCATGTTTCAAAATATGAATAAACTAGCGACCCTTCCCGGCTTCACATGTGTGCAAAGCTGATACTAAATATAAATTCACCCATGGAAAATTCAAGGGCATGGAGAAACAGTTATTAAAAGATAATTTTGTTTTATGGATGCCCCTTTTTCCCCCGGCTGGCGCCCCGATTGGAATATTTGAAAATCATTTCTTATTGCGTATCTAAGACCAAAGAAGCACCTATACACCAAATTTTAGCTTCCTGGGACTTACCAGGATGGAGAAACAGACGTGAATGGGTTAGTGATTTTTCCATTTATAAGAACAGATTAAAAACTATATTCCATATCCGCTGCTATTTTGTAAAAGTTGAACTGTTATTCCACAATCGGAAGGGAAACTCTTTCAACATTTTTTTCATTATACTTCATTTGTGTCTCCCGCACCACACGGTGAACTCCATAAAATTTGAAAATATCTTCATGATTTTCAGTTTTTCAAGTATAACATTTATAAATGAACGATTATTTTGATTGTTATTTATTTAGTGATACTAAAAACTGGAAACACTTAAACTTATTTACGTCAATAACAGTTCACTCAACCATTGCACATCGCATTTCTATTGGTTTGCTACCTCCAGAATTACTGCCAGGGCCGCATCTGCCTAGTCGCTTCATTGTCTTAATATTTTCCGATAGTTCAAAACCGCATAGTATAATGTTTTTTCTCTCGAACCCTACATGACCTTTTTATCGCAAGAACACAGTATATTCTACCTTTTCAAATTCTATCCAAAATTGAAGATGGAGGGAAGCATGTAGCTATGACATATTCTTGGGTAATTTTTTTTTTGAATTGAAAATATATTTATTCTGAAGTTTCAGTAATTCCTGTTCCATTTTCACATTCATGGCTATTGTGTTGAATAAAGTTGAATTGTTAATTAACAATTTGCAAAACCGCCATACTTTCATATTATACAATAGCTTCGTCAATCATTTTTTATAAAATCTCCCAATAAAGTGTTATTTCAATATATTATTTGGATTTTTATCAAATATCGACCAGTTGAGTTACTCTTTGTGATAGTTACCTGTTTCACCTGTAGAATTTTATTGGTAAACAAACTCTCGAAATCAAAACCTAGTAGATGTGTTTGTCATTTTTCCAGAATTTTGAACAAAATCCTGCCAAGTTCACGTTTCATGACGATGTGGAATTCAGAAGTTTCTTTCAGATGCATACTGGAAGAAACATTACCTTCGGAATAATCGCTTCCACATGAACATTGGGTGATACGAAAAAAAGTGTTATCGATACAAATTCATTCATAAAAACATTGAGTTATACGAAAATCAGTTTTTCCCATTTAGCTTGTACTCAAAACATTCGTTGAAGAATTGAAACCATTGTTTCGATAGGACTTTTTTCTTACATAGTTCGTGTAAGTAGTTGTTGCACGGCATCTTGGATTTTTTTGTTTCCTCTAGAATTCCCCACAATTTTTTGTGTAAATACGAAGAAGTAGAAATCCTAATTGTTTTTTCATAAAACTAATGTCTCCTTAAAAATATATCCTTTTAATTTATAATGGTTATAATATTATAAACATTTTTAGAATGAATGTTAATCACAGTAAATTGTGAAGTACATGAAATTTAATATGAATAATATTCGATCCATTGCATTGATGAAATTACGAGTATGGAATAACATGATATGGAAAATAATTCATAGTTAATTCTTGGAAATTCATGAAATTTCGCATATCTCAAATACTAGTTAATATACAGATTATGAAATTCTCATATATTATTTTATTTTCGATGCATAACAATGGTCCATTACAATTTTTTGTTAGATTGTGGAAGGTGGAAAGTCTCCAACAAGGGCAATAACAGCTCCAATTGCCTCCACATGTGGTAGTCAAGTAAATCAAAAAGCATCAATACAGGATAGTAAAGAAAATCATATGAAATGTTTTCAAAAATATGCTTTCATTGAAACTCATTCAATAAATGAGAAATGGCAATTTTTGATCTATCTGTTAATGAGTTCCATAGTCTAGATAAAGGAATTGGAAGAAGGAAAAAACTTTATACACAAATTTTGGGAATATTTCAATATATGAACATTTAATCACAAAAAATCACTTTATTCTGTTCAGCTGGAACTGCCAAGATTCGTCATGGAATTGAAACAGAAATCAGTCACATGAACGACACACAACGGAATAAATGAAAGAGCATCAATATGTACCGGGTCTGATGATTTTACTAGTTGATACTATATAAAATCTCCCACATAAAAATAATGATTAGATCTCGTATTATACAACGCCGCCCATGCCATACAAAGAAACTGCCGACGTTCGGTTACTATTTAGTTTTTATGACATTCGAATTGACATTGTATATACTATTCATGGAAATCTATCATACTTAAGGTATACTTCTCGAATAACTTCAACTTATCATCATTCCTATGGCTGAGATTAAATCAAATAACGTATGAATGTTTTTAGGTACTGTCATGGTAACAAGATCAGATTTGTGTCTTCCGGGAACATAAAGTCGTAATGAAATGCGTGGTTTTAGTTTTCAAAAGTTTCTGTTTCCATAATTCCTTTTTCAAGAAATTTTCTTAATTTTTTGTATAAAGATGTATAAGTAGAAGGTTAAATGCGTTTTTCATAAAAAATAATACCTCCTAAAAACATACCTCCTTTTTAAAATTTTTGATTGGAGAACTTCCAGCCAGAATGTGATTACTTGTAGTTCTCTGTTGGAAATTGGCTTTGTTTTATTTCGATTTCACATTACAAACTGGTCAAAACAATCATTAAACTTGATATCATAGTAATGTAGTATTTCGCAGAAATTCAACTTATGAAGTCCTAATCTGGAGCTTGGATTTCTGATAGGAGCAAGCTTTGCAAATAGAAAGTTCTTGGAACAAGACGAAGAGTAGCAAAAAGTATTTCACACATTCGCGTATATTTTATTAATTGTTATTATAACACTATCCCACATTGTCTCTGTGATGGAGGTATGCTATGCTTTGCATACATATTATTTACAGAAATCATCTTAGTGAATTATGCTATTTAGGTCCTCCATTAATTATCAACTCAACTTATTTATTGAAATGTGAATCTATCTTTTCCTATTCCAGTATCATTATGTTGAACTAAGGAATATTTAATTCGTCGATTAGTATTTCTCGCTATACAGCAAGAAATATTTGTGTCACTTATGTTTTTGTCCTATTCAAATTATCTCACTTTGACCAGAGGATGACTCTTGAAAAAACAACTTAGTCAATTCGCCGTTCAATTTACATCTGCCGAACTGAGTCATGGCCGGTGAAAAACCCCTCTCACAAGATGTGCAGTAGATGTGTAGAAATCTGTTATCAGTCTATTGAGATTTTATTCGATCCGCAAACGTAAAATTGCAAACAAAAGCTTCTATTCCTTTTTTCCTAATGCTTTCTTTCTCATACACCGATCCAAACTTTACGCAGATACGATTCCTCCCACAGGCTACGACTCAGCCCGGTAGCTGTAGAACTATATATATCATTATGATATTCAGCTGAGCACTAGCATACTTGATTGTCGCCCTGTATAGTGCGTACGTACATAAACAGACTGAACGGTTCTGGTTCCGCTTTAAGTTACCGAGGTAACAATTTTAAAGAGAAAGTTTCATTCGAAAATGATTGTTCTTGTATTTTGTAATTTTTTTTTTCAACACTCTTGAATTATAATGATGCCATCTCGGTAATACTCCTACTTTCGATTATCTAGTCGATTTAAAATTCAGCGCCAGTGGCAAATGAATTCCGATACGATGCATACAAATCGTTGTTAGATGAAGGAAAAATCTTTATGACACGACAGAATTGTGTATTATGAATTTTAGTTTTATACATTAATTCTACAGTATTTTCCAAAAGTATTGGATTGATTAATTGTTGAATTTCTGTTTGAGCGTATAATTTTTTTCAATCTGCTTTCCTTCACCCTTGAGAAGAATAAATAGTAACCTGAAAAATTCAAGAGGAAATGTTCTCTCTTAGGATAACACGACTGATATATTTTTATACTGAATACGACAAATAAATGACGAAGATATTTATGCCAACTAATTACTTATGATGTAGTACAATGATGATGGTATCTATCACAAAATTTGGATACAGAGCGCTTCTACATTCTACACCTTCAGTTAGAGATTTTCTCCATAAAGTGGTTCCTAGTGGATGGATTGCCAGAAGAAGATCTGTTGAATAGCCAGTAAGATAGCCCGATCCAATCACGAGTGACTATTTTCTTTGTAGTTATTCATTGAGTTCGGTTTGTTTTGATAGACTTCGATGGAATATATTAGTCAAAAAATCCGCACAAGCAATTTTCCAATGTTATTTTCTGCAATTTACATGAATTTTGTTGTTTTCTCTTCTGGTTTTGACAACTTTTTTATTTGTTTGTTTACACTGCATAACTGGTTGAAACTGAATCCCAAACGTTTACAGAATTTTTATATTTTCTGTATTTGCACATATTTCAACCGATTCAAACCCGTTGGAAATTGAATTTTCTAAGCATTTTCCTAAAGTACTTTATTCGCTAATTGTATCGGTTATATTTAGAAAGCACTGTATATTTTATGTGGCGGAGCAGTTAAAATTAACAATAGGCAAAGCTTAACCAACTTTTTTGAAAGCGAACAAAGAAACTGCAGTGATTTTATGGTATTCTTTTGTTCCGCTTGAGATTGTTGTTACAAAGCCATTTATTATTATTCGGTTGTTAACCATGTTGGAATTGACCTTCTCCTAAATCGAGTAGTGTCGCAAATTCATATCGCGGAAAATTGAAATCCGCCTGAGACTTTTTTGCTGTTAAAACAGAGAGGAGACTATTTCGACATGAAAAATGTCGTCAAGGTACAAAAATGCGAAATATTTTTTCCAAACACTTTTTAGATGTTTAGGTTTGTGTAATTTGACGAGCTCTATTAACAGTAGCTACGATGATGGTAATAATACTTTTTTTCATAGTGAAAAGATTGTACCTTATAGGTAGTTTTATTATGATATTATATCGATGTTATTTGTATTTCATTTATTATTTCGAAAGGTGGTTTATAGACATGTGGAGATATTGAAAATCACTCAGTTTGTGACGGTCGGTAGCCGTGCGGTTCGACGTGGGTGCTTTGTTCACTCAATCAATCGGCCGATGTGTGAGTCGATGGCTCAAGCCCCAGGCTGAACGCTCGATTCTCACTTGCTATCGTCCAACCCGTGTTAGGAATCACACGTTAAAAGGTAAGACCTCGTTAGTCCTTAGCTCGCACAAGTTTCGACTTCTGAGGATTATCGTTCGTAGAGGTGCGATAGCCGGTTAATGGAAAAAACATATTTTAAACATAAATAACATATTTAACATGAAATTATACTAAAAAATCTGGTTCAAAATCCATAAACCCGGTCATGAACGACAATCCTCATAAGTCGAAACTTGTGCAAGTTAACGAGGTCTTACCCTTTAACGTGTGATTCCTAGCATAGAATTATGTATCAACCACAATAGTCCCATGAACTTAAGTGAAAGGAAATATGTTTTGTGTTCAACTTTCATTACGAAATTCAATTTGATGGATAAACAAACAAACCTTCGAAACATCCACCTCTTCTAACGTTCCTACATAGTAGGATTTGGTAAATTTCTGTCGAAAAACAACTACTTTCCTGGCTAATTGACATTGACATTTATTTGTACCCGACAGAGGTAACTTGCATTAATGTTTGGACATAATAAGTAGTGATTTGGAAATAAGTACTTTGAACACAGATCAAGTGAATACAGATCAAGGTGATATTTCTATAAACAATTGAACAGATTGCGTTTACAAAAATAATAGAAAAATAAAATATACAAAATGTAGCTATTCGAAAGTTCTGATCTGAAAATGATCAACATAGCTAATTAAATATTAGAAGTGGCTTTCTAAGTTTTATTCAGAGAGCAATAGTACAGAAAAAAACTCTATTGTGAATATTGTATTTTCTTCAACTGAGAGTTCGAATTACAAAATTTGAAATAGTGCTCATACATAGTACTATCATAAAACTTATATGTGATGTTCGTCGAAAAAACGTACATAGTGTATCAAAAAATCAGATTCGATATGTTTTGACAATTGGTCGAACCACCACCAACACGGACATAAAAACTTGACACGCTAACTTGGGTGTCATACCAATAGGTGGCTCCACTTACGTCTCGCTTGCGTTTACACAGTTATTTCTATCAAGTACCCTTCTTGGTTCTTTACATTTTGTCTTCAATCGAGAACTGCCTACCCGGTTCTGATGATGCCCAACAGGCTGAAATAGCTGTCAACCGGTGGTTTTTAAATTGAATTCGGAATAGTACTCATCTATTTATCCTTTCATTAACCTTGCAGAAAGACAGTTTTCAATAGAGAGGGTGTAATCTTCTCGGAGTATATCTCTACAAATGGGAAAGTTATGGGCAGTTGCATGAAGTTCCGCCTGCAAGAATAATTTCTTCCAGCGTCTGACGTCATCTGACCCAGATGATGATGTTTATATTTCCTTAGTTTTATTAGTATCTAGCTACCTATTTCAAGTTTTGCAGTTACACTTCCTGCGCTTGTGCCATATTTCATTTATTATGATGACTGAAACTAAAAAAAGATTTTACAGCGATTATCACGGATAGGTGACGGCTAGGACGTCAGCTGCCACTCGTTCTACTAGAAAATGCAAAATTCAATGATCTATTATTGCTAAATCCATTTATTGATTAATTTTCAAAAGTCTTTCGCTGATTTCATTGTTTTGTTTTATATTTCAAGTTTAATCAGAATGATCTGGCATTACCAACATCGTGAAACATCTTTGTTAGAGACATTACAGAATGTTCTGGAATTTCAAACTAATATTCGCAGATGATCTTGAAATTTTTAGACCAATAGAATTATCAGACAAAGTTAATCTGTCACAACATGGTTTAAATAGCTTGAATATGTGGTGTATGGAAAGCAATGTACACATGAACATCAGCAAATTTAGTTTTATCAGCTTTTACAAAGTGAATAGAAAATTTCACACTTCATACTCCCTGAATGGTGGTCCACTAACACGTGCCACTTCAATGAAGGATCTGGAAGTTATATTTGACGAGCAGTTGCGATTTGTAGATCATAAAAATTATATTGCTGTTAATACATCAAAGCTACTGGGCTTTTATATTAAGAAACTTGCAAATTATTATCATTTAATTCAGTGAGAACGGTGTAACTTGCATCAATAGTCACACTCTTAGAACAGGGCTCGCCAATTTGGTCACTATTTTATAGAAATCACTGTGTTAGATTGGAAAGAGTCAAACATACATTCCTGATTATACAATTCTTTGGAACAGTTTTAACCTAGACTTGTTGAGCAGAAGAAGAGAGAATGCTGACCTTGTGTTTATGTACAAATTAATTAATGGCCTCATTACATGCCGGGAACTTTTCGAGAGGATTCACTTACATGTGCCAAAGAGAACTCTCAGAAATAATGATCTGTTCCACGATTCCTTCCATCATACAAACTACGGAATACATTTTCCTATTGATCGTTCGCTTGAAGTGTCCAATAAAAAAATCTACATCTACAGATCGCAGTTATACGCCTGTCAAAATACAAGTCTCTTCTGAGAGCGACTTAAATTAATTATACACCATATTGTTAATATATTCACTTATTATTTATATGTATTCTTTACATTAATCTCGCCAATTATCTCTATTTCCAATTGTGTAATCTATAATCCTTTCTTTCTTTTATCTTATTCATTCATTTTCACGGCTTAGTTTACTTGGAGTCTCATTTTGGAATTTTTTGTATTTTCTTTAATTTTAAATTTTGTGTATGAATATTTATAATATTTGATGCTTGTACTATTATAAAATGGATGATCCCGTGCAATAAATAAATATCAAACCCCTCGTCGACATTAATTTAAAATGTTGATTAGCCATGCTAGCGAAAATCGAATGAAAAAAAAGTGCCCTCTTTCGAAGAGTATTGTCATGTTCTTTGTTCGAAAATGTTTCTTTGTCTGTATTCCAATGACGACGAAGCACTATAAGTAACATGGATCTACCGCAATAAAGATCATAATATAAGACTGAATACATAAAAGGTGCTTTAAAATCATCCATAAAACTTGTCGAAAACTCTATATCTAATGCTGCGGCACGTCGCTTTTCAGGCAGAGGCGTTACGTGAATTTTTGCGTAACGCTTTCTCACTTGAACTGTCTGTCTCTATTGTTTGGCACTGATCAAAATAGTTTGTATTTCACGAGTAATAAATAAGGTACCGTTAAGTGGTTCGAAGAAAACACGGTTTTTTGTCTTTATTCATCAAAGTAATCTCCATCAAAAGCCACACAGTCAATCCATGGTATTTCTTCTTCTCTAAATAGCCGATGAATATTACACCAAACACATCCCAAAATACTGAGGCCATAACCTTTCCAGCGGATTGTTGTGTTTTTGGGTGCTTTGGACGAGGTTCACCAGTTGCTCTCCACTCGGATGACGATCGTTTTGATTCCGGAGTGAAGTGATGTATCCTTGTTTCATCCATTGTCACATATCGATTAAAAAATTCCGGTTTGTCGGTTTGTTATGTTTAACATGGATAAATTCTGCTCAGAATAATCAAGATGTTCTTTGAAATATTCTTAATGGAATCATAGTAATTTATTTGAGGTTAAATGTTCAATAATATTTTTTGCAACATTGAAGATCTCGAAGGCTCTTATCGCTTATGGTATTGTTGAATTCATCTCTTCTGAAATTCGAATTTAATTAAAGATGAAGAAATGTCTTGCAGAAACTCGCTAATTTGTCGATTCATATTCAGAGAGAAATATTTCTGCACATTACAGTGCAGAAATTATGTGATTGAACGTACAGTAATAATTGAAAGAAAGCTGTAAATGCATATAGAAATACACAGGAAGTTCTTGAAGCTTTTGGACTTTTTTAAAAATGCACAATCAAATTTGCAGAAGCCAATTTATTGGTAGATATGTACTATATCCAGAGAGACATGTAAGGAATGAAGAACTAATAAATCGGGTGGACCAGGTAGCTGGACATTCGGGAACCATAAACAAGTCGGAAGTTTTCCAAGTAGAGCAACAATGACGTGTGGATCCTTGGAGATCCGAAATTCGTCTTCGTTTTCTTGTTCAGCGCCAACTCCCTTGTTACGTACTCTGATAAATAAAATACTTTCAGAAGTAATTCTCATATTACCATGGGAATTTCATAACGTCCCAATCAAAGTCAGGTCCTACAATCTAGAGTCAGTGGAAAGAAATCGATAAAACATAATTTCTTCGAAATGGAGAACTAGGAAAATGTTTACGATAAAAGATTGGGATCGACATTGTTTCTCTGGCTTGAAAATGGAGTGTATTCATTTATTATATGTTGTATGGCCTGAGTTTTTCTTTTCCTTTAGCCACAGCTAATATGTTTCGCTACACCGAATATTATTTTCAACGTAATGATATATCTTTCGGTTGATAATAATCCAATTTGTGCTAGTTTCGAATTTGCTCTATCAGGTTTAGGATGATAAGTTTCGTATTCTCGTGAACTCGTTTCGTTTCCGTTGTGAGATGACCTTGGAAAGCGAGCCTGAGGCCGTTTACAGCAAAACTTGCCTTTCATTAAACCCGATCGCAGAACGACCAAATTTAATGACGTTCTATTTTTACAAGTTTTCCTAGTACTTTCTGCTCGTTTTACGACCTGCCGACTTTCGCAAACCCTCAGCTGTGTCGTTGCCGACCTGCCTCAAACGCTGCGACGTCGATTCGCGTCGGGACGCCGTGTGCCTTGCGCGTGCGTCGTTTGCCTGTTGCATGACGACGTCGACGTCGAGACGCCTTCTTCGACTAGGTATTGATTCCCGTCGTCGGCGTCGTCTGTTTCATTTTCTCGCGACGGGTGTTTTTCGAAGTTTGGATGCAGACGGCTCTAATCTGGTTGCGTCAAATACGGGGTGGGAATCCTTGATGGTCCTGTTTTTTCCAAAAGGCGGTTGAGAGAATTCAAATCAATGGCAGTATCGTTTCAACAGATCAGGCAATCGTAAAGTCAAGAAAATATTGTCTTTCTGCCAATTCTTTAATGATTTTTGATGGAGCTATGTGAAAAAGATATACTACAAAAATATTGTCCAGCTCGATAAAAAATATCCATCTAACAAAATAACCTAAAGATAGATGCATGAAAAGCATGGTCACCACGCACATTTGCATATATTGGGTTAAATAAACATTCTTTTTTTCACGATGACCAATCAGATTTAACTACAATCGACTAGCGGAATTCATGTGACAGTGCGGTTACGTTATACGGTATTTTGAAAGTCCCGTCCGCTTTTTTTATTAAAAAATAAAATAATATTTCGGTCGATCCTTAGTACGACTCTGCACAAGCAGCCTTGTCTGGGAGAGCACGTGCCCTATGCACGATAATGTTTTGGAACACTCTGTTGCTTATATGGTCAGAGTATATATATAAATTTGAATTCTGTCATTTGTTAAGTTATTACCATTATATTTTTCGGGTCACTTTTGAGAGAATGAGATGGTTGAAAACATTCTCATTCAGAAAAGAAAAAGTTTCAAATTATTTCGATACAAAATCAAAACTCAAGTTTTTACAATTATCAATGATTATATAAAAGACGGAAATCAAATGTTTATTACAGAAGTGAAACTATCGAAAAATGTCTTCTATATAAACAAAAAAAAATTTTTTTATTCAACATTTGGAAGTTGATCTGTTACAGCTATTCTACATAGTCAATTTTGGCTGCCGGAAAATAATTATTTGCCTTGCTTATACCACGACAGACATCATATAGGCATTCATACAACTTTTACCACAGAAAAAATTCTTCCTTCTCGTTGACCTACAAACCGTCATCAGTACCTGACAGATCTAACCAAGAAGTTCAGAATTTTCGATTGAATTTTTCAAGGAGATACCTGTATCTCTCGGCGACACAGTCATAAACTGCTCTGCTTTCTCATGAAATTTATTTATTCATCATGAAACATTGTCAATCACCTTCAAACAAGCGTTTATTTCCCTGTTATTAGATTTGTTTACGATATGATGCATTGTAGTATCCGTTTATACTATCTGTCTGTAATACCTTTACGGTACGCCACTGAAAATATAAGGTAATCCGAAAAACATCGTATATTGCTCTTATTGCCTGTGTCATATCAATCCATTTGAGAATAAAATTAAAAATTCGCTATTCAAGAAGGCAATGGAAACAATTCTACAGTGTGTATATTCACAAAACCACAACTCCTAAAAATATTTAGGGAAGGTATGTAATTATAATTCGATAAGTTCAGTGAAATATAATTAGTTGGTACCTTTCATATCGAAATATAATATGTAATAAGTATACCTTATCAATGACCATAAAAACCAAAAAAAAAAATAGAATACACTTGATTAAAAATTCATTGGAGTTCATTATAACCACCTGAAAAATATCCATTCTCATAACGGTTATCGTAATATTCAGTCTCAAAAGAAATTATTGAATTTATGTTATCGAATTTCACGATGCCAGAAATCTCAACTGAAATGGAACAACCTAAATATCTATTGGAATCGTTTATCACGTATAATTGTGGGCATGATATTTAAAATTGTTTTTTAACAACCACAACTTTCAAAGGTGAAGATTTGTGCGAGTTTAGGATTAACGAGGTCCTATCTTTTGATGTACGGAGAGTGGACCGTCTGACCGATCACTAACATAGCAGATTATATACCTTCAAAAGAGAAGTGTTGTTACGCATACTATTGGATATTATATTAACTAACATAACACCACAACATTGGTTTGCCTAAAATTAAAATTGACGTTGTCGAAATGATGTTATCGAGAAAAGTAAGTGACGAACTGTTTTTTTGGTTGTTTATCCGGTTTCACAGACGGAGACTACAAGATGATTATACAGCAACAAGTGAAAGAAAGCTACTATTATTACAGGTAGGTTACACATTTTTGCGCCACGTTTCGGAATGGCCACAAGTGTTTTGCCTTGTCTTACTACCTAATTAACATCAATGATTGATGGCCCTGCTGTTCATGACTTTGCAAATTATTTAAAAACTCGTCTTTATAATGTGGGCTGAACATGTTAAAAACGGAAATTTTCAAAATCTGGTGGGCAGATCATTCAAAAGTATATACATACTGAAAAGAAAATTATAATACGCTACTTATTGAAAGCTAAATATTAGGTTGTATTAAAAGTTGTAAAACCCTTTTAATGTCATGTGTATTTTAAGGTACTGTTACTGTTCATTTTTTTCTAATTTAAATTTTTTGTCTCTTTTCATCCTATTGCTATATTCTTTATTGTTGCTAGGACACAAGAGTGTTTTGAGAAGTCATTTCGAATTGTACATAAACAATTACAAAAATAATAGGTACAAAAGAGTTTGGGAAAGGAGATTAAAAGTCTGACAGTCATTAAAATTAGGTCGAAGTTTGTATAATTGAGTTGTTATGAAATGTAGGAGTACCATTGACATCATAAAATGCTTATTCTAAAAGAAAATTTTTGAGTTTTGATTTTAAATTATTCAGTTCTAGTTCCTTGGTTTACGCAGGGAGGGCGTTGTATAGCTTGGATGCCCAATAGGAGATTCCTTCGCGTGTTCTTGACAGTTGTTGTAACGTCATTAGGAGATTTTCAGCCAATTTTTCAAGTTGAACAAGGTGCTGCCGAAAATTCTGAAAAATTAGCCAGACATTTCGCAATGATACCGTAATGAACTCCATGTTCTGTTGCGAAGTTTTGTTCCGGAGATTTTATCCTCGGAGATGAGCCCCGAAGTGATCGACCTAAAGTAATCCAGGAAGAGGATTTGAGAACCCTGGTGGAGACTAATCAATTACAAACGGTGCATGTGATGGCGGAAGAACTGGGTATCTGCTTCCATGCAGATTTTGATGGCACAGGCACTTCTTGAAAGCGAAAACACACCAAAAAATACCATGGTCTACGAACAGGCTAATCCATCACTGTTGTGAGGAAATCGACGACATGTACTGAGAATTGCGTTAGCAGCAGTTCGCACTGGTCAACAGAAGAGGTCCTATCCTGCTCCAGGACAATGCCCGCATGTTTCACAATTCACCGTCCGAAAATTAAACAAATTGAACGTCGAAGATCTGTCTAAACCACCATACTCTCCAGACCTCTCGTCAACCGACTACCATCTTCTAAGCACTTCGATAGCTTTCTTACCTGGAGAACTTTCGCCAATCAATACCAGGCAAAACGGCCTTCGTCGACTACAACGAATCCCGAGCACGCTATTACTCGCTGTTACTATCTTCATTTGGGTTTGAAGGCCGTCGGAGCCTCGGCCACGAAAGCCTCAACCAATTTATTAATTGGTCGATTCAAATGTCGCTTGTTTGAAGGTGGTTGACAATGTTTCGTGGTATATTTCATCAGTTCGTACTTCCATTGTCTGATATAATATAAATTGACTTGAAATTCCCGAAAAAATATTTTAAAAAAATAATCGGAACATAACAATTTTATTTGAACGAAAAAACTGAAATTATAAAGAAATAACAAAAAACAACCAACAACTAATAACTTCTTTGATCAATTACCCAAACACCAAACTAATATTTTTTTGCACTCGACGCGCGTTTCGCCAACAAAGTTAGCATCCTT
>WOGP01003539.1:0-15040 GCA_015342065.1 Leptinotarsa undecemlineata
TAAAAATTTCAAAAAAAGAAAGGTAATACTCATCAATACAGTTCATGCGTGTCGCGGTTATTGTAAAACCCTTTATAGTGAAAATCATACAATAAACTATTAATGAGTTTCAATATAGATTTTCATCAAGTATCGGCCAGTTATATTCAATTAATAAAGTAAATAACAATTATAAACAGGCTATACTTGTAACATAAGCCCAACGAAATCGACTGCTCTGAACAAACTAAATAATCTTCTTCACCAACATTGAAGATCTCGGCTCATACAGACCAGTCTGTCAAAACCATTGATCTGATTATTGAGTCCTTGGTAAAATGATGCCCTCTCTACTCTAGAATCTCAAGATCTTTACACACTAAGGCAGAAATATTGACAAGGCAAATGCTGAAGGCAGTCATTACAGGCTCATGGTGTTTGCTCGGGCACATGATTCTTGAACGTAATTATCACTAACCTCACAGTTTACAAAGTGGTCATTGGTTGATAATGCTGGAATTTCATTGTTATACTGATTTTGATATGTTTGTCAGTTATTGCTTATATGTTATTATAAATGTATGCTTTTCAACCGAAAAATAAAGATATTATTATTATTGAGTTATGTAATCTTTTGAATTGTAAATTCAGTAAAACCACTATTAAAATTGTTGATAATAACAAGCATATTCCCAATACATAGTTTTAACTTCTCTTTATCAACCCTTCAAATCTAATATATAAAAAATGGATGTTTGTTGATTGCTTTTATGAGTAATTTTTCATAGAGAAGATTTTTAGGCTTTCAGAGTTTCTGTAACTCACCACTAGATGGCGCTGTATAACAATTTTTTGACACTGTTCATAAAGCTGCGCACGCCTAAGTTCGTTGATTCTGATTCTGTCAAAACATTGGAACAGCAGCGATAGAGCAACATAGTACTAATTAGTACTACAACTACCAAATTCTACGCGGGCGAAGCCGCGGGCAACAACTAGTAAGAATATATTGCCATATAATAAAATTAAAAGTAGTAAAAAATGTGACATTTCACTTGATTTATGTATGTTTCATTCCATAAATCAATTCAATTCTTTTCATTATGTTTTGAACTTAAATATATTATCCATCATACTTCCAATATAAGAGATAAATTTACGTTAAAATTATATATTTTTCTTCGTTAACAAGAAAAAAGTAATATAAATCATGAAATTATTAAACAACAAAAATTAATTGGCGTTCAGGGGCGACTTCAGTAGTTCCAGTGGCGCATTTGCTTTTTCAGCTACAGGAAAACCCGGAAAACCTGCAGCACCACATCATTCGAAGATCTTGATTTGCCAGTGTCCTCTCTTTCGTAAAACAAAATGTAGAGTGTCTCCAGAGGTTCCAATAAATTCGAAACATCAACAGAATAATTTGTGACAAGACTATCGTCAAACTTAAACCAGTCCGTTTCGCCTTTGACCAAGACGTAATAATGATCAGATTCAACACCAGAACCATAGTGAACAATGACTGCATGAAGATTATAATAGTGGTCTGCTAGATTGAAGTGTTTATATATTTCGAACTTTCGTAAGAGAAAAATCGACACAAATTTTATTTAACTTTTAAATTGAAATTCAATGCACAATGACTTACATATAAAATAACTTCCTCTTCGAAAACTATAACTTTAATGTACTCGAACTCTTGCAGCCTTGTCAGGATTTCTTTCATGGGTTTGCTCTGTGTTTTCTTTTCCATAGCACACACCCCCACAATAACAACCTTGCCCCCATCGTCGTCCATGTCTTGGGGGCTCGAGCTCAAGTCGCATGGATCGCATATCCCCAAATCCCCCTGAGACGTTGAAAGGAAAATATTAGAAATTATAAATTTTTTCCTGACCAATCTAAAAAAACATATTCACAGAGTCGCCACAATGATAAAAATGAATGAAAAATTAAACAACGGCTTGTGATACACTAATTTAAAAAAGTATCTCTCTAGGTTTGTTTGTGAAAGCTTATTTCTATAAACTATAAAGTGCTGCAAGTTAGTAGAGAAAAGTATGAATTTTAAAAAGAGCACGCCACCCAAAAACAAGGGTTCAAAAAGTTTTGAAGATAAATATAGACAAATTGCAAGTTTCGAACATTTCATTGAATATGCCATAGTGTAAATAAACGATATTGGTGTTGTGATGATAAAATATGATATGTTATATTAGCATAATATCAACTTAAAATGGTTCAGAATGGTTTCACTTCACACTAGTGTGAAGTGAATAACTCAAAAATGTAAGTGTAAGAAAGTCTCAAATCACCCAGTCACAATCAAATGCTTCACCGACAAGACTTCTTGAACCAACGTAAAACATTATTGAGAACTAAATTAAAAATGTTGATAACAACTTCTCCGTTATTCCAAGGTCAGAGGTGATATTATAATGATAAGTTGATTACACCGATTTTAATCACAAGCTATGAACAAATAAAAGAGATGATAATACGCGTCTTGACATAACTTACAATAGTTTAACTGTCTAATTTCTTCAAACATTCCTAAAAATACGTTCGCTATATCTATTTTCATAGTTCAATTATGACGGTAAACAATTTTAGAAGGTTAACAATTTTAGCGACACAAAATATAATTGAAAATCGGTAGTTTAGTTATAACATAAAATTAGAACTGACGAGAACCATCGAAAATTTGAGACGTTTTTTTAAATATGTGGATTTATGATATTAAAGCCTGTTGAAAACTATTATGTGCCAATAATCTATACAGTTCCACAAATGATATAATTGGAAACATGTTGTCAAACAATGCTGATTTGAATTATGGTCCCCGATATCAAGGTGAGCAATTTTTCGTCATGGGTCAATGACATGATGACCTTGAAAACACTATCATTTTTCCCGAGAGAAATTTTGCCGGAACTTTTTCTATTTCATTCACAACATTTTGAAATTAAATAATAAGTCCCCACTACAAAAACAGTAACTGTTACAAATATAATTTCAGGAAAATTTTTGCTCTTGGAATGTTCTACAAAGTTAAAAACTGAATCTTGAATTCTCAACGAACTTGAAATATTTTTATGTTTTATAAAAAACTAAAATAACAATTCATCATTGAACTTCATTGATTTCATATTGGCTGATACCCCTTTGATCTTTAATTCCGTTATTAATTGATTACTAATAACAACACATGACTACTAATGTTGAAGTGGTTGCCTAGTTGCCAATGTTTTATTCAGAATCTCTCAAATATGTTGAAAATACAAATCTAATCCAGGTTCAGAATTTGTCTCGGGTAAGTACTGAGACTTTATATTGTGCTTGCTGCTGATTATTACATTTTAGAAGTGTATCCTCATGAAATTATTTTCTGTAGCAACTATAATATTCCTGGGTCATTCAGATTTGATAAAAAACTTGGCGTACCTGTAAAGATAAACAAGACATTTCCTTGTTGGGAACTGCAAATTGAAATGTAATATCTTTAGTTAGCAAAAGTTTTGACTTCTGAGGTTTGCGTCCGTAGGAGGCAACAACTGATTAATTATAACGAATCAATTAGTTATATTAATTACACCTGGAATCCAAGTTGGCAAGGTTCAGTCGTCTTCGATTTTAAAAGTGTTTGATATACGGTTTATACCTATTGAAAGGTTGGTTACGTTGGATAATGCTGAAAATTCCAAATTCTCAGAAATGATGTCATTTTTTTAATATGCTTCTATTTTGACATTGTTTTGAATTACACAGATTTTGCATTTACTCTGGTTGTTGTATTCTTCCAGAAACAATAGCAGGCCTAGCTATGAATTTCATTACTAAAAAAACAGCTGAAGTTACAAATTAGGAATTTAGTACAAACTCACGCTGTCTATAGACAGTGAGAGTTTGTACTGTCTATAGATGCAAGCAGTTTCATTGGATCAGAACCTGTCATTGGCATCTCTAGGCTTTGCCAAACAAAGATTGAACACCTGAATGGCAAGAATTATGGACTTCCAGCCGAATCTTCCAGGATTTGCTCACTCCAAGGCGTTTATTCACCCTTCGAAGCTTGATACCAAACAGTTGTTGGACTACAGTAGGGATGAACTTCCTACATGTCACTGTCATTTGAATCATCATATGCAGAGACAATGTGTGTCGCCTCTGTTTGGTGAATGATGAAACGCAGAGCACATACTTTGTGTCTGCCCCGTTGGGGACCGAATCAGGTTTTTGAGATCTTACCATCTGACCTGAAAGACCACTCATCATACAAACTAATGGGCTTCGTTAAGAATCTGGGTTTATTTGGTCGAATGTGAATAGGTGTAAGCCATAATAAACCCTTGCGGGTTGCGGTGGAGGGTCGAATAGACCCACTCATTTTTGACCTAACATAACCTAACACTGTCTATAGACAGTGTTAGGACAATGCTAAGACAATGTTAAGAATATACAAAATACGGCCCTGTCCTTTGAAACAAAAGTGACTCAAGAAAACGAAAGTTATCTAGTGAGAGAGTTGTATTAGTTTTTATAACAAGGTTCTTAGGTGTAAACACTACCATAACTAAAATATCTTGAAATGTTTGTCCAATATGTGTTATCATATTATATTATATCAGTAGAGCTGTTTTCAGTTTCAGTTTATTTTCTGAAAGACGATTTTTTCTTATATGTATCTGCCAACCATTCAAATAACATTTTTTTGTTTCTTCAACATTATTACCGAAGTTCATCAATAGACTTTTTCTTCAGAGGCGAATATAAGATTAAATAAACAACAATATAATCTGAAAAACATAGATTAATAACAAAAAAGTATAATTAACGAAGGACATGTACAAGAAATAACGGCGAACAAATATTTTTTTAATGTTCTGGGAGTTCCGAAATGATATATAACTGCCAAACTTATAGCGTCATATATGATACTCGCCCGGGGCCCCGCATACTGCTAGGGCCGGCTCTAGCCCCGTCCTGGTTACCGGCGAGAATACAATAGAAATGATATAGCACCAACTGCAGTCACCAAGAAACACTTTTTTTTTCTTCCTCGGTTCCATCACGTCAATGCAAAAGGACGTTATTACTTTTTTTAGGATTTCCAACTGTCAATCTTATGTTACAATGCATATCTCTTACATTCTGTCGCGATCGAGCTAGAGTATAGGTAATGTAAGAATAACTAATCAGCAATCATGGTGAGCTGTGATGGATCACGATCATTGCAAAGAAAATATCCCTTATGTACAGGTGGAAAATTATAGGTACAGTTCCGGCAAATATAAAATAGTAGGAGAAGGAACGTAATAAATGTTACCACCATTAGGTACTAGTTGACGAAAAACCTATATTGGCAATATTTCTATTTTCAATGCTGTGTTTGCAGAGCAGAATTACTCAGTCATATTTTTCCCAATTTAGAATACCGTTCATCTCATTTATTATCGATAAATTATAGCTTTGCTTCGGGTAATTAAATAAACTAGGCGCTGGATGATGTAGAGTTTCATTACTAACCAATTTGAAAAGTAGTCCAGTCCATGGTATTCGCTCCGAAAGGTGGTATTTGAAAATTATGCAATTTTTTTAATTTTTAAAAACAACGATAAAAATAAAAACAATAAAAATTAATTAGCGCTCCGCGGCGACTTCATTGATTCTAGTGGCGTTTTTTGCTTTTTCAGCTGCAGGAAAACCCGGAAAAACCTGCAGCACCACATTTTTTTAAGCAAAATTTTAAAAGAAGAATTTTTATAGTAAAAGTTCTTCAACTCGATATTAAAAAAATTATATTGAATTTACAGAGACAACCAACAATTTTATTGATTATAAAGAAATGACAAAGATAAACGTCAGGAAGAAATTACTCACGATTATCGCTGACCTGGTAATGTTTTCTTTAATTTGTCTGTCTCGTTTCCTATAAAAAAGTTATAGAGACGGAACACCACACACCACAGTATTTTTGTTTTCAAATACCGGACACAAGTGGTAATTCAATGTTTTGGAATTTGTCGTATCGTACAATTTATTACCTGAGATGAAGGAATGGATGGTAGGAATCGACTTTGTTTTATATGAAGAAATGCAGAGGAACTTTTAATACTGTTTCATATTTGTTATAACATAGATGGATTGCCACATAGTATTCAGGATATCAAGAAATGACAGTTGCCTTCAAGGGATATTTGTAATACCACAAATAAGATCTTGGCTAGAACACCCACTTTTTTAATGATGGCATCGATCGAACTAAGAGAAGTGCTTTGTAATAACATGAGTTTTGAAGGGTTAACGTTCGCTATTCATGTAAAATTGCAACCGGAAGGCAAGACAGATGATTCAAATATAATAAAAGATTTAACACAGTCTCCAACGCGTACAAAGAAAATAGACAAACGCTAACTATAAGTCACAACAAGCAAAGGCAGCAATTAACACCATTGAAAATGTATACTGATGAAAAGGATAAACATATAATGTAACAAAGGAAAAATGAGGTCATTAGTTGATGTTCCTAAAGCTCCTAAAGCTGAATTTAAAAACGGCGATTTCGGTAACACGTCGAACCCTAATATAGGGCATATGTTCCAGCCTCATGTATGATATGAAAGTAATTCTGGAAGTTACGAGTATACCCTGTTGTCACACGATAGACACTGAAAAGTTCAGATCCTGCTGTTCAACCTCAACTAAACTATATGCTGAACTATCAGGTGGGCTGAAGAGCTCATAGGCTAACGCGCAGATGGCACTACTAGTATCAAATCCATATGATTTTCAGTTAAGCTCAACCTTCATGAGAAACGTGTACAAGTTTCACAGCTGTCGGACTATTGGTTTATGTGATAGAATATTTTAAGTGAAGCAACTTTTATTAGTTTGAACAAAATGTATGAAAATTATTATCGTGTGTTAATAAAGCTTTTTGGCGAAAAAAAAACTGAAACTGTTGAAGCCAAGGCTTTGCTTGATAAACATTATTCTGACTTTTCACCAGAAAAATTAACCATCGAGAAGTGGTTTGCTAAGTTTTAACGACGTGAAATGAGCACCTAGGACGATGCCCCTTTGAGGTTGTTGCCAAAGAAAACATTAAAAAAAATCAAAATCAAAACGATCGTTATCTGAGTGAACTGCACGTGGTGAACCGACTCCAAATCGTGGAAATCCGCTAAATTCGTTCGGCAAGGTTATGATATCAGTATTTTGAGGTGAGCATGGTATAATATTCATACTACCTTGAAAAGATAAAAACCATCAACAGTGACTATTATATAGCGTTATTGGAGAATTTGACGTGCAAAATCGGGGAAAAACAGACCCATTTGAAAATAAATATAATTTAAAAAACTAAAAGACACGCTTTTAAAGAACATCGAACTAAAAAGTTAAACATATTTTTTTAAATAAGCTTATAACATTAACGAACGAAAAATACTATTATTATTGTGAAAAAAAGCGACGGGCGCTTGATATACAAACAATGTGGCACAACGCGCCTGCGCTTTTTCACAATAATACCAGTATTTTTCGTTCGTTATTGTTTGAAGCTTATTTAAAAAAATATATTTTTAACTTTTTAGTTCGATGTTTTTAAAAGCGTGTTTTTTTCGAATTTTTAAACTATATTTATTTTATCTGAACTTTGGGATCAATCAACCGTATATTGTTTAGAAAAATGACTATTGATATTTTTCGATTCCGGAGAGGGAGCTTGAAAATCAGCTACCAAGCCCAAGGCAGCAAGCCCGCACAAAGGAGGGTTACACTGTTACAAATAAAGCAGCAGGAGCGCGTGTTAATAAAAAAAAGACTTTTTTCAAAAGAAAAAATACATATAAAGTGAGTTCGAATTATATCAAGGATGTTACGTACAGCGCCATCTGCCCGCGAATAGTTCAAGCAATAATGTCGATAATTCTGTCAAATACAGATGCCAACTTTGAGATTTACAAACAAATATACATACTGAAAATATAAAGCGTGTAAAAAAACATACAAACATACAGGTGAGGCTAACAAAAAAGCATGTTAATAAAAAAAATACTTTTTTCAAATGAAGAAATACATGTAAAGTAAGTTCGAATTATATCAAGGTTACGCACAGCGCCATCTGCCTGCGAATAGATCAAGCAATAATGTCGATAATTATGGAGTTACAAACACACTGACACAAAAAAACATACGTACATCCAGGTGAATCTAATAAAAAAGCGTGTGAATAAAAAAATCCTTTTTTCAAATGAAGAAATACATGCAAAGTGAGTTGAAATTATATCAAGGAGATTACGTACAGCGTCATCTGCCCGCGAATAAATCAAGCAATAATGTCGATAATTCTGGAGTTACAAACAAACTAACAAACAAGCAAACATACATACATACAGGTTAAGCTAATAAAAGCGTGTTAATTTAAAAGGAAAAATTTACTGAAAAAACTCTCAAATTGTTTTTGATGGCTAAAGTACAAAGTAGATTCACTCCATGATGACCTTATAGACGAGTCTTCAGATGAACCGTGTTTGTCATCATGGGAAGAATATCAATTGCTGTTTTTATAAAAAAATAATAATTTTTTCTTTGAATCGTGAAATAATTAAGTTTTTTGTTTATTTTACAGCTATATTAGTCTCGATAGAGTTATTTACACATTTGTTCCTTCCAAACACTATAAAATTTATTATGACACTGTACCAAACTCCTAATATTGAAAATTGTAGTAATAATGAATTTGTTGTTTACCAAATATGACTATGACTCTGTGCCGAAACATGCGCAATCGAGAATCAAATAAGAATAATATGAAGAATTAATAACTTTATAACCGTGTTGTACGGTTATAACTCAATATAACAAATCTAAAGAAATGAACTTTACACAATGAACAAGCCAGTCTCGGATACACATACACAGAAAACAACTACTTCCCTGGCTAATACTACGAACGGCGTTGGATTATATTCGACAGGCGTCAGTGCAGAAATAAGACAATTCACGGTCTGAAAAAAAATAATGATACCAATTCTTGACCAGTTGCCTTGATGTATAAATTGTCACTAGCAGTGAACAAATGATGAAATCGATGAGAGTATCGGTGGATCCTTCGATATTTTTTAGTCCAAAGATTTCGAGTAAAAGACAACCTATTTCACAACTTTTTTTTTTTTCTCTTCTCTTGGCTCTGCTCCCTTATGGTGCAATCTCAACTTGATATACTCTGAAAAACTTCCTTATGTTGACGTAGTACGTAGTCATATCATGATATTTTAACGAAATCATAATACGACTTGCGCACAACGAAGTCTTCTTCAATAATGGTGTCATTAAAATTGTAAAATCTAATCAAAGCAGATAATTTGGTAATTGATAACAAAATAATGACAGTAAAACAAGTCAAAAAATGCGTCAACGAAAATAATTCTTTCTGTCGTTTTTCTGTGGTTAGAACAAACCTCAAAAATTTTTCAGCTTTGTATTCTTTAAACGACATTTATTTGAGGTGTACTCAATATTTTATACTGTTTTTTGGGTTTATAACCTTCCACGATCTGAAAAAATGAAAGCTAAATAAATAAAGAATCTGCTGAAGGGCAAACTGAAAAGTTCACCCCTAAAAATTACTGCGTAATATTAGAAAGTCCAATCAGTCAATAACTTGTATCCATAAATTTTGCCTACAAATTGAAAAAATCTATTGAAAAAAATCAATTGAAAAAATTGAAACATTGATATTAAGCTTTCTTAAGTAGTTAAAGTTTCGGAAAACAATCCTTTTCCGTTTTAGGAATCACAAGTTGAAAGGTAAGACCTCGTTAGTACTTAGCTCGCACAAGTTTCAACTTCTGAGGGTTGTCATTCGTAGGGGTGCGAAAGCTAGTTAACAGTAAAATAGATTTTAAACAGATTTTTTAAAAACCTGTATTCACTATAAAAATCTCGCCTCAAATTATGAGAGTTCCGTTTTTTCAACACAACTCAAAAAAATGGAATGTCCCAAAAAACAGTATAAAAGTGTCAATTTTAGCTTTGATGTTGTTGTTTGATGAAGGTAATTTATTTGAAGGCTAATTGAATGATCCATTGGTAAAATTGTTCAATGAATACAAGTATGAAAAATTATCGCAGAAACCACTAATGTGGATTAAAAAAACAATTTGTTGATGATTTGCTTCCTTTAACACATGCAAAACTCATTTGTAAATAACATTTTTATGTTTCTTGAATAACTGTGAAAGAATTATTTTAAATTAACACAGTAAAAGAATTTTTTAAAGAAAAGTAAAGATTCAAAACAATGTCCAAAATATAGTTCAGAATTTGAATATATAATTTAATGAATGATTGATTCCAAGTACTAGAGACCCTCAATAATGTATCTACATTTTGTCACTAATGCCGAAATTTTATTTTTTCCAGTACATCCCCACTTCATATTGAGCATCTGCAATTGTAATGCTATATTAGACTTGTTTTCATATTATAAACGATACACCGGACAGTTACTATTTCATAACTTAAAACTATTACTAGTACTCTATGACTATGTACTTGTTGCTTCATCAATATTTTTAATTTTGAAAGAAGTAAGAAGTTTTGAAATGATTCAAATTCGATTTTTCAAATCTGAGAATGAGTATCAAAATGAAAAAAAACTTTTGAATGAAAATCTTCAAGCCTGTGACTAAAATCATTAGTAAACTTCAACCAAAGCAGAACACAAGCATAAAAACGGTTCTAACTAAAACAAAAACAACCTTAAAAAATACCAACATAAGAAAAACATGCGTCACAAAAACACAGTGGCTCCGTGACACTTCCCATTCTGCATTTCTTCAACTTTTTTATTCTCCACCAATCATGCATCCATGGCCAATCCATTTTTGTTGAGTTCTATCAAACTGCCGAAGCATCACAACGAATTTTGTATTATTACTAATTCAGTTGAGCAGATTTCGTTTATCTTCTAAATGAATCAAGGTTAACACAGATTTATACGAATTGAATTGATGTAAATACACTATTCGACTGATATTACTAAGAGCATATTCCATTAAATTTGTAGCACCTTATCTTTGGACGAAATAAGTGGGAGAGCGGAGCTAAAATCTTTTTTGAGTTACATTTCAATATCTAATCATTGAAACTTTACATATTTTTCATTTCAAAGGAAATCATCCATGGAATATTTCAGTACACACACAAAAAACACATACACAATGAACTTCTTATCTCAAATTAATTAAAATGGAAAACACCTGTTAATTCTCTAGAGTCTAGAGTATACACAACTAGATTAACAACACATATAGGAATGAGCTGACATTTATTGATCATAAATTTATTTCGTCATTGTAGATATATAAATGAGTTTTTGACTACCGCTTTACAGTAATGAAGTGGTGAACAAAATCTACGTCACTATCAATACATAGCGATTTATTTGTTCTCAAGTCCTAAACAGAAACCTTGTACATGTTGAAATAAACGATTCCTCCTTGAGTAATCGATGGCATTATACATAGGTTAGGTTAGGTCCAAAGTGAGCGGGTCTATTCGACCCTCCATCGCAAATCGCAAGGGTTTATTGTGGCTCACACCTATTCACACTCGACCAAATGAACCCAGCCTCTTAACGAAGCTGATTAGATTGTATGGTGAGTGGTCTTTCAGGTCAGATGGTAAGAGTACGGCTCTGCCGAACTCTAAAAACCTGATTCGGACCCCAGCGGGGCAGGCACAAAGTATGTGCTCTGCTGTTTCATCATTTTCCTAACAGAGGCGACATACACTGTCTTCCGACAGTCCGAGTCTATGCATGATTCAAATAACAGTGACATGTAAGAAGGCTTGTTAGACGTCGTAGTTCATCCCTACTGTAGTCCAATAACTGTTTGGTATCAAGCTTCGAAGGGTGAGTAAACGCCTTGGAGTCAGCCAATTCTGGAAGATTATGCCAGAAGTCCGTAAATCTTCTTCACAAGGTGTTTAATTTTTGTTTGGCAAAGCCTATAGAGATGCCAATGACAGGTTCTGAATGAACCTCCTTTGCAAGGGAGTCAGCAGCCTCATTGCCTTCCAGGCCAGTATGGCCAGGAATCCAGACCAGATCTGTTAAGTCTTCCTATCGAGGAGAGTTGTTTTTGGCAATTTGCTACCAATTAAGACGTTGCTCGGTAGGAGCCAAGAGCTTCCAACGCCGCTTGACTGACCGAGAATATTTTTATTGACTTGTGTATGAGGGTGAATTCTTCCAATCTCTCCGCACACAATTCAACAACGTAAATCAATTTCTGCTCGAAAAACAGTCGCATAGGTTCCTAGGCAGGCAGATATCTCTGTCCTGGGTCTGCGACTGAAAATACCTGCACCGGAACCGGAAGGTGTTTCTGATCCATCTGTGTACCAACAACTATCTGCTCTTAATATTTCCTTCTCCCGGAGAATCCAGTCCTCTCTACTCGGGAACAGTAACATTATATGGCAGTTCGTAGTTGACCAGTTGGAGGCATAAAGTCAGAGGCCATTTCCAGAATGCTTTGACTTCCAGTGTCAACCAACAGTATGTTGCACTTTGCATTAAATTGATTTGTGCAGTTGGCAATGTGCACAAGCCTATATGCAGTCCATCTCTCTCTCCAGAAAAATAAGTAGAGGAGGTAGATCTAGATAGATCTCCACGGCCGCTGACGGTGTGGTATTGTAAACCATCCCAAGTTTTACCACAAATCCTTTGACATGTCAATAGGGACAGTATGGTTTTGTGTAAAACTCTTTCTAAGTGAGCGTTCCAGGTGAGTTTTTTATCAAGGACAATGTCAAGACATTTCACCTCTGTCCCAAATGGAATGACCTCACCATTGAGGGAGAGAGGCGTTAGACCGTCCAATTTTCTCCGCCTGGTGAAGGGGATTATCGCAGTTTTGCTGGAGTTGACAGACATCTGCTCCCTCAGGCACCAACTGTGAACAACGTCCATCATGCTTTGGAGGACATTACAAGCTAGTCTTTCCGACGTGGACCTGTCCAAGATGACAAGGTCATCTGCATAAGCTTGCAGATCTAATTTTCTTCTGTCGAGGGCATCAATCAGACTATCCATCAGAAGCGACCAAAGAAGGGGAAATAGTACCCCACCTTGATTGAGGGCAGCCTCTGTTAACCCTGAACCTAATGGCCCCGCCTTGAAGAGTCGTAGTTGCAATTCTGTTTACCAGCATGTTATGGTCGATTCTATACCTTTCCTAGCCAGAGACGATCCTATAGATTTAGGTAGTGTACAAAAACCGCAATCTCCTTGTTGTCAAGGGATTGGGAAATTTTCTCTACAAGGTTCCTTAATACAAAATCTGTCGATTTGTCGGTGGTTACTTTGGGGGGATGCATATAATGCCACCCTCCTGATGTGTACATCCTGTATCCTCTCAAGTCTTTTCAACAGGAAGGATGTAAGGCTGATTGGTCGTACCTATTTAGGGTGTAGGTCTTTCGGACCCACTTTAGGTATACATACCACCCTTGCTGCCAACTAACTGGGTGGTGTATATTTTCACGCCAGACTAGCTCTATACAATTTTATGAGAATAGGTAAAATTATTTCCAGTCCGTTCAGAAGAAGAGCTGGAAATATACCATCCTCTCCAGGATATTTGAAGGGCTGAAACGACTTGATAGCCTATTCAACTGCCGGTGCTGTGACCTTCTTGACAACCTCCCAATCGTTTTTTTTTTGGGTGTTTAGTGCCCTCGAAGATGGGAGGTCTGTTATTATCAAGAGTCACATTTCCAGAAAAGTGGTTTTCTATCAAAAGCTCTAACGTTTCTTTACTAGAGGTCGTGAATGTTCTATCAGGTCGTTCAAGCGACCCAATTTCAGCAGCCGGCCCTCTAGGGCCGACATTATACATACTTTGGTAATAAATATTGTTGACTATAATTATTCATTTCATTATCCTCTAATTTCGAGCTATTAAAATATTGGTTTAAAGCAGAGTTATCGGTGAGCTGTGTGCAACCTACTACAACAATTTTTACCTAAACAGGCAACTCATTCTCACTCCAAGAATGAAATAAAAACAGACTATATTTGGGAACATTGAAAATAGATGGGGTGACCTATCCTTGATTCCTCGCAATGTTAACGAGTGCTCGCGTTTTATATATTCTAATACTACCTAGTATATTCTAATACTACTACTAATATTTAAAAATTATTTTTAAAGCGCTTTTATTAACTTCACTTGTATGTTTGTTTGTAACCGACTCCTTTGAACTCAATTTTGACTACGGACCGATGTACTTTAATCTTCGTACATTTATCAAGAATAGGTGACAATGCAATAATTTCATAAGTATTGCCATCAGGATCAGGATCAGAATCGCCGTCATTAAATAATTTCCTCACACAGTTTCTGTGTTTGAGCAAGTGAGACAACAACACTGCGCATGCGCGTATATTTTATATTAAAATAAATGGACTTGAAACAACAAGCCAAACTAATAAATGGAAAATAAACGTTTAAAAAACTAAGAAACAAGCTTCAATAGCAACACAAACTTAAAAAATAATTCCAAACTAATTTGAGATTATGTTTAATATCGATAATAAGTCCTATGACTTGAAGTAAATGATTTTTAATAAGTCTGAATGCTAAATATCCATTGTTATAAATACTTGGTTACGAGCCATTTGCCAGATGGGAGCCATAATAAAAATTATTTTAAGCATCCCACGGTTTTTTACAATAGAATTATTTTTTTTGTTACATAAGTTACATCAAGTCATAGGACTTATTATTGATGTTGACACAATCTTGAATTAGTGTCGAATACTTTTTTAGTTTGTGTTGCTATTAAAGCATGTTACTTCATTTAATGCACATCTGGAACATAAAATGAATCTACATAAAAAATTTCAGCCTCCGAAAACATAGTGGTACGGTATATTAAAACGCTCCCCTTTTACCCCCACGGGCAAGGCCATAGCCAGAAAACAATTTGGGGGGGGGGGGGTTTATTTTGGTGGAACAAAACAAAAACATCAAATAAAAAA